>JAJKFL010000237.1:78804-109957 GCA_021186555.1 Reticulitermes speratus | reverse complement strand
CCAGCCTGTATCACTCTGTATCACACTTCCCATCACCCTGACAAAGTCTCCAGTTAGTTAAATATCACGAGATTGCAGTGACCTCTTTGGCGCCCAGACCGGGATATGAAGTGGTGACGTCAGAACACCGACGACGCAGTGCATGAACAAGTGAAGGGCCAGCTGATCCTCTTACCTATCTGCCTATCGCTCTCAGAATAAGAACAGTGACAGCTACAAACTGTGAACGGAGACGGTAAGAGCAGGGATCAGTTACAAACAACAATCGAACTTGATTGGTTGAATAAAAAAAGTAACATGTTAATAGAAACTAATTGGCTAAACATGTTGACGGAAAGGGCTGAAAACAAAGGTTACGTCATTCAAGGTGACCAAGTATGATTTGGCAACCGCATACTTGGACACCTTGGTATTGTTTTTTATTGACAGGTATATTTGTTTTCATGGCGCGACTGCCCCTAGTGGGCCAGGGCCTCCTCATTGTCGAGGTTTCACGATCACACTCAGACACACCGCACTCGGTAGGACTCCTCTTTACGAGAGACATCCATGCCCCTGGCGGGATTCGAAGCCACAATCCCAGCAAGCGAGCGGCCGCAGACCCACACCTTAGACCGTGAGCCATTGGGATCGGCAGTGTTGACCGGGATGCAAACATGAACAATAGCGGTGTACGAAAACGGACATACCCTTCGAGGGGCTTGAGAACTACCTGCTTATCTCGTGAA
Source organism: Reticulitermes speratus (assembly GCA_021186555.1). NCBI lineage: Eukaryota > Metazoa > Arthropoda > Insecta > Blattodea > Rhinotermitidae > Reticulitermes > Reticulitermes speratus. The sequence continues at coordinate 109,229 of JAJKFL010000237.1, read as the reverse complement.
CGAAATCGGATATGATTTTGAACCCTGCAATAAACCGTGTACGAAATCGGACATCCCCCTCCTGCACTCGTCTCCACAACTGGACTACACCATTGTACAACTTACTGATTATTAAAACCATTAGTATTAGGAATTGCCGTGCGCTTTCACTCTTTAACGACAACGACCTACCCTGCGAATGTCAGCGTTCAAAATTCAGGGCAGCAAAGTACAGCTCGGCTGTCTGCCCGCAGAGTCTCTGTCGCCGGGGGGAACAGGGCCCAGGACCCCCTGGTCAGGGACACTACAATATGTAGTGACAGAAAACACTAAAACAGTGTAGTGCATTTGTTGGAATGAAATAATTAATTAAAGAACAGGACTGTTAGCTGATATATCGGGAGTTAAGGAATATGAACAGGACTGTTAGCTGATATACCGGGAGTTAAGGAATATGAACAGGACTGTTAGCTGATATACCGGGAGTTAAGGAATATGAACAGGACTGTTAGCTGATATACCGGGAGTTAAGGAATATGAACAGGACTGTTAGCTGATATACCGGGAGTTAAGGAATATAAACAGGACTGTTAGCTGATATACCGGGAGTTAAGGAATATGAACAGGACTGTTAGCTGATATACCGGGAGTTAAGGAATATGAACAGGACTGTTAGCTGATATACCGGGAGTTAAGGAATATTAACAGGACTGTTAGCTGATATACCGGGAGTTAAGGAATATGAACATGACTGTTAGCTGATATACCGGGAGTTAAGGAATATGAAAATGACTGTTAGCTGATATACCGGGAGTTAAGGAATATGAACAGGACTGTTAGCTGATATACCGGGAGTTAAGGAATATGAACAGGACTGTTAGCTGATATACCGGGAGTTAAGGAATATGAACAGGACTGTTAGCTGATACACCGGGAGTTAAGGAATATGAACAGGACTGTTAGCTGATATACCGGGAGTTAAGGAATATGAACAGGACTGTTAGCTGATATACCGGGAGTTAAGGAATATGAACAGGACTGTTAGCTGATATACCGGGAGTTAAGGAATATGAACAGGACTGTTAGCTGATATACCGGGAGTTAAGGAATATGAACAGGACTGTTAGCTGATATACCGGGAGTTAAGGAATATGAACAGGACTGTTAGCTGATATACCGGGAGTTAAGGAATATGAACAGGACTGTTAGCTGATATACCGGGAGTTAAGGAATATGAACAGGACTGTTAGCTGATATACCGGGAGTTAAGGAATATGAACAGGACTGTTAGCTGATATACCGGGAGTTAAGGAATATGAACAGGACTGTTAACTGATATACCGGGAGTTAAGGAATATGAACAGGACTGTTAGCTGATATACCGGGAGTTAAGGAAAATGAACAGGACTGTTAGCTGATATACCGGGAGTTAAGGAATATGAACAGGACTGTTAGCTGATATACCGGGAGTTAAGGAATATGAACAGGACTGTTAGCTGATATACCGGGAGTTAAGGAATATGAACAGGACTGTTAGCTGATATACCGGGAGTTAAGGAATATGAACAGGACTGTTAGCTGATATACCGGAAGTTAAGGAATATGAACAGGACTGTTAGCTGATATACCGGGAGTTAAGGAATATGAACAGGACTGTTAGCTGATATACCGGGAGTTAAGGAATATGAACAGGACTGTTAGCTGATATACCGGGAGTTAAGGAATATGAACAGGACTGTTAGCTGATATACCGGGAGTTAAGGAATATGAACAGGACTGTTAGCTGATATACCGGGAGTTAAGGAATATGAACAGGACTGTTAGCTGATATACCGGGAGTTAAGGAATATGAACAGGACTGTTAGCTGATAAAGCGGGAGTTAAGGAATATGAACAGGACTGTTAGCTGATATACCGGGAGTTAAGGAATATGAACAGGACTGTTAGCTGATATACCGGGAGTTAAGGAATATGAACCGGACTGTTAGCTGATATACCGGGAGTTAAGGAATATGAACAGGACTGTTAGCTGATATACCGGGAGTTAAGGAATATGAACAGGACTGTTAGCTGATATACCGGGAGTTAAGGAATATGAACAGGACTGTTAGCTGATATACCGGGAGTTAAGGAATATGAACAGGACTGTTAGCTGATAAAGCGGGAGTTAAGGAATATGAACAGGACTGTTAGCTGATATACCGGGAGTTAAGGAATATGAACAGGACTGTTAGCTGATATACCGGGAGTTAAGGAATATGAACAGGACTGTTAGCTGATATACCGGGAGTTAAGGAATATGAACAGGACTGTTAGCTGATATACCGGGAGTTAAGGAATATGAACAGGACTGTTAGCTGATATACCGGGAGTTAAGGAATATGAACAGGACTGTTAGCTGATATACCGGGAGTTAAGGAATATGAACAGGATTGTTAGCTGATATACCGGGAGTTAAGGAATATGAACAGGACTGTTAACTGATATACCGGGAGTTAAGGAATATGAACAGGACTGTTAGCTGATATACCGGGAGTTAAGGAATATGAACAGGACTGTTAGCTGATATACCGGGAGTTAAGGAATATGAACAGGACTGTTAGCTGATATACCGGGAGTTAAGGAATATGAACAGGACTGTTAGCTGATATACCGGGAGTTAAGGAATATGAACAGGACTGTTAGCTGATATACCGGGAGTTAAGGAATATGAACAGGACTGTTAGCTGATATACCGGGAGTTAAGGAATATGAACAGGACTGTTAGCTGATATACCGGGAGTTAAGGAATATGAACAGGACTGTTAGCTGATATACCGGGAGTTAAGGAATATGAACAGGACTGTTAACTAATATACCGGGAGTTAAGGAATATAAACAGGACTGTTAGCTGATATACAGGGAGTTAAGGAATATGAACAGGACTGTTAACTGATATACCGGGAGTTAAGGAATATGAACAGGACTGTTAGCTGATATACCGGGAGTTAAGGAATATGAACAGGACTGTTAGCTGATATACCGGGAGTTTTGGTCAGTCTTTTTAGTTTTTTTTTCGTACAGTGCACTGTTGTTTTTAAATGCTCTTGAGTGTGTGAGTGTGCGTGAGTGTGATTTGCACGAAACTCGGTATGACAGTTACGCCACTGCATGACACGTCAACGTCGCATTATTCTAAATGTCCAACCGTCAGTAATAACACGTAACATGCGGCATGCGGAAACTTGCGACACTAGCGCCACTCACTTCACTGTACTGAAGTGACAGAACTCACAGGCTCCAAATGGCGCCACGGTCACTTCCTATCCTATGTTTGCCTTTTATTTCCTTACACCGACAATATCTAAACTTGTGTATTCATCACAGCGTTGTTAAATAATGTAAACCTGCACGGATGTAAACAAACTGCTTCCTCCTTCAAAATTCCAGAGCCGATGGAATATCTGAGTTTTAATTTACGAGAGATCCTCGCTTTTACGACGCAGAAACAGACGTAAATAATTTTACAGGATGTTCCCCTTATCGTGTCTCTGAGCATTGTGGCTGTGTCATGGGATGTTCCGGCAGATGCAGGCTTTCTTTGCGATAGAGTTGATGTGCTCGGGGACACGACAAAAGGGACGCCTCTGTGTTAGCATACTTGGTGGTTATGCTGATCACAGCGGCAATCTATGCTGCGTAGGGCCCTGTACTGGCTCACTGTATTCCAAATGTTCATAATTTCAAATTACGTCTTGTGGCCCACATCTCATTGTCAGTTTCAGACTGCCGTTATGTAGGGCCCCCCAAATTTATTTTTGTCTTGGGCCCAGAAATGTCTTAAACCGACCGGGGGTAGCATGCTGGATGAAGGCTAGAAACTTCAGCCATATACTTCACTATAACGCTACTTACGTGCCCATCATAATGTTCACGCGCTGCTCCAGTGAAACACCACAGCTATCGGTATTATTCTATAGTAGTCGCCCAGTACTCAAGCCGAATCGATAATAATCGACTATTTTCTCGCTCCTTCTCGGCCGATTCCGTCGGACGTTTCTTTGTCTTTAATCTCATTTATTTGAGTGCTGCCATCTGTTTGTGCTGTGCTGTATTATATGTTTTCCTCGCCGAGAACACGCTATTGATGCGCCCGAAGCTCAACTACTTCTTGGGCCTCAGCGCGTACTTCGGAGGCAGTGTGACTTACTGAGCCACACGAAGGGTATTTCTAGTGAGATCCTAGGTTTGACGGCCGTCACTATGACGCCGGACTACATGGCGTCATATCCCGAAATCAGTATTTGTATTCTTTATGCCATACGTCAAGTCTTGCTATATGCAATTCCTGCTTCAACGGTATTCAACGCATTTTTAACACTTTTAATCACAGTGGTAGCTATATGTACCAGAGTTCGGGGTAACACAGTTGGTCTAGTGACTAGACTGCGGGCTGGATGACCGAGAAATCGTGATACGATTTCTGGTAGATGCAAGAGACGTCTGTCTTGTCCAAAAGACTCCAGACCGGCGCTGGAGCCCATTCAGTTTCCTATTCAGTGGGTATTAGGAGCTCTTTCCTCGGGGGGCCAAAGCGGCCTGGGCGTTAAACTGACCACTCGCGTCCTTTCAGTGCTGAAATTAGTAGTGGAGATCTATCTTTGCTCCCTCCATTATACCTTCATGGCGTGCACAGGGGTAAATATTTAGTGCGTCCATTGTACGTTGTCTGTGAGCTTTATCACACGAGCATTTAGCGACCTTCGGAGACACTTCTGTGAAATAACGCAAGATGAACTGCATGGGGAATTCCCGGCGGGTACACGGTGCAAGTGCGATCAAGCTACCGTGACAAGTGCCCAAGTTTGGACGCGATAAAACGCACCTCACATACCTTTACACTCATACACTGCGCTTTGCCCGCACAGTGTGTTCAAGTGTTTTGTTTGAGTCTCAGTAAACAGCGGTGTTTCCCCTCAACAGTACTGAATTGCCGGCTCTCCTGATTGAGACAGACAGTGTCTACTGCGCGGTACGAACTCGGTATTTGTGCCTCTGTATTACGTAATGTGGGCTGCAGATTTCGAAGTGATCCTGTGTGTGTGTGTGGGCAGTTGTGCATACTGACGAGCGACGGGCGTTAGCTGCTCAGCAGGCACTCTGCATCCTGTGTAACCTATCCACCGGCAAGGAACGACATTACGACAGTGGTGGGCCAGTAAAGGAGAGCCGTTATTGAGGATCTGCAGTATTGTGCACCAAATTACGGTGTGTGTTGTAAAGAACACGGTTTATTTGTGCTCATCGGACTGAGATAACCTGGCGGGTGCCTTGCCCAGTAGCGTGGGCGAGATTGAGGTCAGTGATTTTAGAAATTGGGTCGTCGGATGTGACGCGACGCCAGGCGTCCTTGTGCGATTGTGCGGGCAGTGTATAGTCTTGATGGAGTGAATAGGAGGTATTTTCAACGTATCAGAAGTGAATCTGAAGTGCAGTTGATTGTATTGGTGTGATAAAAAAGTGTTCTGAAAACGAAGTAGAATTTGGAAGGGTCACAACAAATAAATTTTTATGAAAGAAGATTGTGTTGGAAGGTTAAAACAAATTTTTTTCTCCACTTAACATTGAATCAAGGTCGCTGAGTTGAAGTTGGCGTTCGCACTATGATGATCACCTCATGTCCACAGCTGCTACGCAAAATGCAGGGTAAGGTACCGTTACTACATGTAAATAAATGATGTCACGTGGTAGCCCACACATACACTGCGAAATATACTTATATATATGGTTCTGTGTGTGAATATATGATCAAAAAATGGGCCGCTCGGTTTGCCCGCGTCATGCATAGTGTGTCAGAGTAGCACTGGTTGTTCATTGCATGTTCTTCGGAAATCGCAAGTGAGATCCCATTTTATTCTCCTTATAGGAGTATCTGATGCTTCATTTCTTACACTGTCATGCAGCCTTGAGTTAAGAGAACGAACAGTTTCAGTGTTCATAGGTACCTGGGCATAGACATAGTGCAGATTCATAGTGTTGCTTATGATACCGTGTAGTCTGGTAGGTGGCAAAGCCCTTGCAGATAACGAACACCAGACTGAACGGCGTTATAATTGTGATGTGAATCTCCAAGTGACCTCGTATGCCATGTATTTTTTACAGTGTTTAATTCTGTCAGCTTTAATGAAAAATGAAATTAATGGGAAACCTGTAGGAAGTAGGCCACAGTGCTCACGTGGGCATATATGGCAGTTAAGATAAATTTATCTTGTTGGAGGGCTTGGACTGGATTAATCTGGCATAGGAACAGGGCCATGTGGCGAGCTAAAGAAAGGTAGAATTCTACCTTCCTTTATATGTTATTGCAGGGGCTTCGCGTAATGATGGTCGCCATGAACGAAACATGCGGTGAAAGTATGTACAACGGAATTGTTTTAGAATAAAACTGTCGTATTTCATGTGTTTAGTTTGTAAACTGTGTCAGTGACACAACGGGATGTCTCCGCCAAAGACAGTAATGAACCTTCGGGTTGCTTAAAATGCGGGGAGTTTCGTGCTTGTTTGACAACTGTTAGCTTGTCAAGATGGACTCTGTTCCATGGAGTTAGACGCATCTGCAGCTCTTGCTTAGTTGGCGAGATTGCCAGAACGATACTTTTGTAACATACCATGCTGTGTAATAGAGGATTTATAATGCATTTTGTACAAACAATATCGAAGTGTAACAAAGTCTCGATCAGTAACGTTATAAAGGCGTGCTTTTGTAATCATTGGAATGTCCTTGGGTTCTGGCCGAGTCGCCCTAGGTGTGCACAATGCATATAAATGTACCGTGTTTAGTGCTGTTACAAAGAGAAACGCGAAAGTAAGTTGGCTGTTACGAAACTAGAAATCTCGTACAACTTTGGAACACAGATACACTGTTTTACGAGTACATAGACTGCTTCCCTATATCCTGCTGTGCAAATTAGATTGAAGTACGTTTGTGCTGCTCCTTAATTTAATATGCCCAGTGGAAAAACTATTTGAGTCGGAAAATCAATATTTCGGCATAAAATGGGGCCTTAAACTTGGCGAGAATGCGGCCAGTAACGTGGGTGTGGATACACGACGTGTGTATCGGTACACACGTGACAGTGACACATCTTCGGGTTAATGGTATGTTGTAGATTGTGATATGCAGTCCACACAAAGGTGTGAATTGCATGTTATTTACACCGTGCAAATGCTTACAATTAGTACATCAACAAACTTATGCACGCAATAAAATACATTAAATAAAATAAAGATAGGCGTGTTGGCCTTTTACTTCTTTGTTCAGAATAACTCGCTGATGATGGCACCTCGGTGCCGAAACATGTAGGAGATTTATACTTGCTTCTGAGTGTATTTTATTGGGTGCATAAGTTGGTCGATGTATCAATTTGTGAATTTATTTATCACCCTTTTCTCACGTGTGTAGGCTATAGACCGTGTGATGATACGGATATATGAGCGTGTGACTGCGCCCGTCACATTGAAGACGAGACATAAGTCGAAACATATGTAGGGGTTTTTAAACGTTTTAAAGAAACCTAATTTTTGGTTTTTTAAATAAAGTGCATTTAGTTGGTGATAAGACATCAATTAGTGAAAAATGCACGGTGAACTTAGAATAAAATAAGCTGAGGGTGTTTGGGAGTAGGGTACTCAGGCAGATGGTTGGGCCCAAGAAGGATGAGGTAACAGGGGGTGGAGAAGACTGCATAATGAGGAGCTTCATGGTATGTACTGCCCACCAAGTATTTTTCGTCTGATCAAATCAAGAAGAATGAGATGGGTTGGGGCATGTAGCGCGTATGGGGAAGAGAAGAGGTGCATACAGGGTTTTGGTGGGGAAGCCTGAATGAAAGAGATCATTTGGAAGACCAAGGCCAATACCAATTATAGTAAAAGCTCAACGGGATGGCAGTCATCAAAATAGTATTAAAGTGAACCTTAAATAACTAGGATGGGTGCTTGGACTGGATTTATGTGGCTCACGATAGAGAAATGTGGCGGGCTCTTATGAATGCGGTAGTGAACCTCCGGGTTCTGTGCCTGTCATCTCAGATGTGATGCTGTGTAGTCTCATAAAAGTCTGTCAACATTTCAGAGGATCCGGCTGCATCCTCCATTAGGGTAGATGAAATTGTCTGCCTACCCTGATATTGGAGGCACTAGTGTTCTCTGAAATATTGGGACATTTTTACCAGAGTACGTTGCATCATTCCAGAAGACGGCAGTCTTCGTAGACACCACGATGAGAACCGGAATTTTACTCCTTTGATATTCTTGGATCTTTTACTGTGCTTTTTGGTTTTAATCATTCCCACATAGTGTCACTTCCTGTTTCACTTCTTGGTGCATTTCCTATCCCTGATCTCAGAAATCTTGTTGAGAAGTTCCTGTTCTTTCTTATCTTGCATTCTTGTACCCATGTTTTACTGCCATATTGCAAAGGTAATTTACTAAGTATAATTGATTTTAAATATTTTGTGTGCAGCACTTTAAGAACTGTGGTCCAATTCATAAAGTGTCAGTGGCAAAGAAAAAGGACCCCAAGAACCCACAACAGCTTATCTCTTTGGGCTATGGCTTCATCCAGTTTAAGAAGAGGGCTGATAGTGAGAAAGCTCTGAAGACCCTTCAACATTCAGTCTTAAATGAACATGCCATAGAGCTAAAGCGCTCAAACAGAACTGTCAAGTATGTATATCCACAAAATTGTGATTTATCATGTATTATTTGCGCAGAATATGTAAATGAATACTAATGAGGTTATTATGTCTACTTTGCTGCCTGTTTCATCTTGGAAATTACTTGGTTGGTTGTGATAAAATCTGATTTTTGAAGTGTATAGTAAAAACGGCTGAACTGGTTTAATTTTGGTCCATATAAATCTGATGTCACTCGAAGTTTACATGAAACTCCAATTGAACTTTATAATTGTTCTCAAAATTGGATCATGCAAAAAACATATATGTAACATAGATTGGTCTGATTAACATTTGAACTCCTATTTTAAATACTTTTGCAATGCCCTATATTTAAAGAAATACAAAAAGGCAAACAATTTAGAAAATGTGTTAGTTGACTTGTATAGCAGGATGTTCGCCTTGGACCATCAGAGAAGGTGAGAAGTAGTCATTTCCGCTTAGTCATTTGTGTATTTTCTGTTACAGGACTGAAGTTTGTACAGCTAGAAAAAGGACTAAAATTGGAAAAAAAATAGGCACCAAAATTTTGGTCCAGAATATTCCTTTCCAAGCAACAGTAAAGGAAGTAATGGATTTATTTAAGTATGTTCACCTTTGAACATTCTTATCCTTTATTAAAGAGTAGGTTATGGTATGTATGCCCCAAACAGAAATCTCTGTGCCGTTCTGGTCATATAGGAAAGAGTATTCTCCAGTACTAGTTTAGAACTAATGCTGTTCAAGTGACTAGACCAGATCTGTTCTGAATGTAATGTCAGCCACACAAAATCTCTGTCCCTACAATGAATCCATTTGTCAGTTACACAGCCCACAGCTGTTCCCTGAGTGGTGTATTGCCAGCTCACTATATTTGAATTCAATTTAAAGTAAAGGAACAATTACCCCTTAATTATGCTCATTTTAAACATTGTATGTGTCTTTGAAGACAGACTGATGTACTGATGAGTTTGCAAAAATTAATGCAAATTATATTTTAATCCATGAGGTAGCTTCCAAATTTATATATTTTCTAACCCAGGTTAATAGCAGGTATGTTTCCATGTATTCTAAGCAACTATGAAGATTATTTAAATGAAAACCATTCAGGGATCATTGTGGGTCAAGGAGTAGAGGATGTTAAAAATTCACCTGTCTGGTCCCATGGAAGTGGGATTAACAGAATTTTACTGTAATTAACTTTTTATAAAGTTTAGCATTAATTTATCCTTGATTGAGAAAATAATAGTTATTGCTATGCAATTCAGTATTCACATACCCTATGAAGTAGTCTGATGTTGAAACATGTAGTTAAATAAACTTGTAGCCAAGTATTTCTTACGTTGTGTGGATGAAGATGGAAAAACTTTAAACTTTAGTCCACGAGTTCACAAATTTTCCAAAATCTAAGAGACACTTCAAAGTTCTAAGTGTCAGAAGGGTGACATGAAGCAAGTTTCATACTGAGAACCCATAAATATTAGGTACCACTGTACAAAATTTAGTTGCCCAGGTCACCTAGTGCCCAGGATTTGTTTACCCTTCCCTTAGTCTTATTTATTCTTTGTAGAAGGAATTGAAGACAACCAATTGCATTTGTGATACATGTTTTCAGCATTGTCTGTGTGACAAAACGTATTAGCCTCCACGTCTCAATTACATTTACACTGTACACAGTATTCTGACATGTTGACAGAACTTTTGGTGAGTTAAAGGCTCTAAGGTTACCCAAGAAAATGGTGGGCACCGGATCGCACAGGGGATTCGCGTTTGTTGACTACACCAAATATGATGCTAAGGTAAATGCTTTTCTAAAGTGGGTGTGTGTGTGTGTGTGTTTTTTTTAATTATTTATTTTACAGCATGCTCCATTACAGTACAGTAATACTACATGCCTCATGTAATCATGTTATACAATAATATACAATATTTACAATTACAATATATAAAATTAATAATTTTCCTGATTCTTAATTATTGGAATACATGTAATTTTTTTTTTTACAACCTTTCGAAATCTATAGATTCGGTAAAGTGAATAAAGTGTTTTCTGTGGGTCTTGATCAACTCTTCTTGAGTTGCTGGCCAATTTCCGGTTTTTAAGACATTATTCTTGAGTGTTTGGCGCTCTCTTTGCAGCAGCCTGCAGTCGTATATCAGGTGTTCAGTTGTTTGGTCTGCGCTATTGCACGAACATGTTGGGTTGTCTATTATCTTGAAGCGATTGAGGTAGGATTTAGTTTTTCCGTATCCTGTGACTATTGCCGTGAAGTTAGGTGTGAGGTTCATCTTAATTTTTAATCTCTGGTTTACGCTGGGGAAAAATGATTTGGTTGCTCGACCTTTGGTGGTTTTATCCCATTCTTGTTGCCACTTTTCTTTTCCTTCTTCCTTCAATTCACTTACAATTGTGGATTTAGGAATTTTGTAGTAGGAGATTATAGCTTCTTGATTTCTTGCCGCTTCTTTAGCCAGTCTATCCGCTAATTCGTTGCCGTGTATTCCTACGTGGGCTTTGTTCCAGGATAAATTTATTGTCCAGCTAAGCCTTTCCAAGATTGTCACTTTCTTCCGTATTTCTTCTATTAATCTGTTGTGCGTTCTGCTGTTCGTCAAGGAGTCTATTGTGATCCTGCTGTCTGTATATATTATTGCTGTCCTTTGGTTTCTAGGTATTTGTGTTGTTCCTTCTATCTCCTCTAGTGCTTTCACTATGGCCAGTTGCTCAGCCTAGTTGTTTGAGCATCTGTCGTCCAATTTGAATGTCAGTTGTTTCGTCAGTTCGTTTCCTGTGAAGATAGCTACCCCTGACCCTACTCCATGTTCGCTTTTGCTTCCGTCAGTGTATATTTGCATCGTGACTTCTTTATGCCCTTCTGTTTCCAATAATCGCACTGTGTCTGCCGGATGAGACCAGTTCTTCGGTTCGACTTTCCCGTCGATATTGGACTGTATTCCTTTCCCTTTCGTTAGGTCATATAATTTAGCCGCCTCCTCCACCTTTATTATGATTGGTGTCAGACCTGTGAGGATGCATAAGGCTTCACTAGACGTCGTGCGGAATGCCTTTGCGATTTTGATGTTAATGAGTCGTTGTACTCTTGTGTAAATTAACCTATTGCATGCGTGTTTCATAGCTTTAGCCCACACAGGTGCTCCATACAGCAGTAGTGGTAGTATTGCTCCTTTGTACATGGTCTTTAGTGCTTCATGATTCAAACCCCATTTTTTTTTTTTGCTGATTTTGATAGTGTATGGATAAATTTAGAACATCTTTCGGCTGCGTATTTTATGTGTTCTTTAAATGTGAATTTACTGTCTATAATAATTCCTAAATATTTCATAGTGTTAACTTGTTCCAGTGGTCTATTATTTAAGTAAATTTTGACGTTTCTCTCTTCTCTCCGCTTTCTTCTAGAAATTACCATAACTTTTGATTTTTCTTCATTAAATAGGATTTTGTGTTCTTTAGCCCATGTTGCTACTTTCGACATCTCCAGGTTTGTAAAGTTTTCTGCTTCACTTCTGGTTTCCCCTTTAACTGCTAATATAAAATCATCAGCAAACGCTATTGTTCTAGTTCGATTAGTATATTCCAGGTTTAGAAGAGAGTTGTACTGGATATTCCAAAATCCTGGGCCGTAGCAGCAACCTTGCGGACATCCTTTGGTTGCTTCCCTTTCGAGTGATCCGTTTTTTCGTTGCCATGGTCACTATTCTTTGGCTAAAATAACTTTTTGTAACGTTGTACAAATTCCTGGGGCTTTTGAATTCCTTTAAAGCGTTTAGAATGCTAGGCCACCATGCAGCGTCGAAAGCGCCTTTCACATCTAAGCTTACTAGCACTATGATTTGTCCTGTGTCCAGTTCATCTTCCACGTATTCCTTTAGTGCCATGACTGCGTCGGTGGTGTTTTTCTGAGGTGTGAACCCAAACTGGTTCTGGTTTAAAAGATTGTTGGTGTGCAAATGGTGCATTATCCTATTGATTAGAGCTTTCTCAAGTATTTTCCCTCCAATATTTATCAAGCTTATTGGGCGAAATTTTGACACTTCAGCGCTGTTTTCCTTCCCTGGTTTTACTATTGGGATCAATTTAGCTCTTTTCCAAATTTTTGGGAAGCACCCTGTCCTTAAGCAGCCATTGTATAGTGTGGTAATTAGTCTTGGAAAGATTTTAAAAGCCCGCAGAAGAATTAAGCTGGTTATGCCATCTTCACCAGGGGCCTTCTTATTATCCATTTCTTTTATAATTTGCTGGATTTCTTCTTGAGTGAAGTCTCTATCGTCTGGTGTCTCTATCGGTTTTTCTGTAGTTGCTCTGAGTAATTTGTGATGGTCCGTTTCCCCTTCTACATTGTCCTCGGGCACAAGATACTCGAGCATAGACTGCGTTGTTTCGTCTAAGCTGGAAGTTACTGATCCATCAGGTTTCCGCAGAGTGGTCAGTGCTACAGTGTTCTTCATTTTGCCGGAGGCTAATTTATACACCAGATTCCAGGGGTTCGGAGATGTCGTCATGTTGCAGTATTGCTTCCATGAGTTTATTTTTTTCTTTTTGATTAAGACTTCATATTTTGTTTTTTCCTCGTAGTATTGCGATTTGCGGTTTTCCCTTAACTCGTCGTTGTTTTTTGTTCTCTGGTATCTTCTTCTGAGGGCGTTGATTCTTTTCCTTCTTATTGTGAGTTCTTCTGTCCACCATGGCACCGATTTCTTCTTTGTTGACCTGTCTGTTGGTAATTTTTTTGGGAATGAAGTGTCGCAGGCGGATTTTAATGCCTTTTGGAAATTTCCTGCTATGTTTTCAATATCAGTCTCGTCTTTTAATCTGGAAGACATGATTTTGTCAAATGCTTCCGGTTCTCCATTCCGTATTTGCGAAAATTCTTTTTCGATCCAATGGAGAAGGTTTTTGTCGAATTTTCTTAAGTTGTCTTCGTTTACGATATATCTTATCCCATTGAAGTTGGACGCATTCCTATTGGGGTTACCTTGTGCTATACAGAAATTAATAATGTTGTGGTCTGAGCAGCTTTCCTCTTTGCTTATTTCCCATCCACTACATGCGGTGATTAGTAAATTGTTAATTATTGTCAAGTCTACGTTGCTGGATCCTCTTCTGCTTTTGTAGGTGGTCATTTCGCTCTCTTCATTCATGATATATAGATTTTTACTCGAGATGTACTCTTCGAGTTTTCTTCCTCTTTTATTGGTTTGTTTGTCATGCCACGTGGTGGATCTAAAATTGGTGTCAGCTGCTATTATTATGCCCACTCCCCTTACGAATTCTAAGATTTTGTCAATTTTATGTAAATCCTTCTCCATTTGTTCTACTATGTCCATGTACATGCTGACTGCGATGTATCTTAATTTGTCGATTGTTAGTTCGAGAACAACTGTGTCTCCGTCTGTCAACTGTTTGATTTGTATGGCGTCTATTTTGTTGTTTATAATTACTATCGCAGCTCGGTATTTACCCTCTCCAGAGCTGAATATTCTAAATTTTTTTTATATTCCCGCTACTCTGTTTTCAATTATATATGGTTCTTGGATGAATACCATATCTATTCCTTCTTCCTCGATCAGTCTCATTAGGTTGTCCGTCGCGAGTCTAGAGTGTTGTAGATTTATCTGAAAGCACCTAGCCTGTCTGTTTGGATGTATTGCGTTCTTTTGTTGATAAATCGGGGTTGTCATGTTTCTAACTGGAATCATCATTTTAGTAATCAGTGTTCTGTCTGTACTTTTGGAGAATTGCGTTCAGACTAGGGCACTTCTTGTCTAGTGACGAGTGATTTTCACAGATCTTTGCATTTTGGTTGTACTTGTTGTACGTCATGCAGTTTATACATTTTAACTCTTCTGCAGATGCTGTGCATTCTTTAAGTTTATGGCTTCTGGTGCAAAGAGGGCAGGTTTCCTCTCCTCTACATTCGCTAAACCTATGATTGAACCGCGAGCATCGGAAGCACCGGTTTGCAACTACATAGTCCTCAACTCTACAAATCAGCCAACCAAGTTTCAGTTTTGTCTGTAGAAGTATCTTCCGAGTCTGGGCGCCCACTTCTATTACCAAGTTCCTTCCTTTCTTTGTTTTATAACAAAATTTTGCATTGACATCTCCATTTCCTAATTTGAGATCGGGATTTTGAGTTATCAATATTCCCTCCGCGTTTTCTTTAGTGATGTCCTCCGGGATGTCGTATATCACCAGTCTGGGGTTCCTCAATTTATGTATGTTAACCTCTAGTTGGCCACTGCATTTTGCGTTGATGTCCGCACCCAGCGCCTCAATTTCTTCTTTACTGGGTGTTTCAATGAGCACCCTCCCGTCTCTCAATGATTTAAAAATGTTGATTCCCACTTTTATTTCTGTAGGGTTTATTTTTGATTTCAATAAACCCTTGATTATTTCAGGTGTTTGGTTGTCTTTCGATCTCACGGTTAGTTTATATCTCCTTTGATTTGTCACTTTTACCAAGACGTCCGAGTACAGCTTCCCCTTCTTGCCACCTGATGGCGGCACGCTCCTGTCCTTCTGCGCTGTTTCGCAGCTGTGGTCAATAGATGGCCCACAGCGTCCCTTGCTCGTTCCTGCCGCAGCGGCCCGTAGCTTTGTTCTCAGGTCGCTGACCTCCCTTTCTAATTTGCTAATTTGAACCTTTTGCTCATCCCTCGAACTTTCCATGCACACAAATAAGTTTCTAAGGGTACTTACAGTTTCAAAAATAGTCTTCTTTAAGTCCTTCCTAATGTTTCCGCTTTGTTCAGTTGTTGTCACTATTTTATTCAGAGCGTTCTCGATACGTTCACTTGTCTCGTCGGCCATCTTGCCAGAGTTATATGTGTATGTATGTGTGTGTGTATGTATGTGTGTATGTATGTATGTATGTATGTATGTATGTATGTATGTTTGTATGTATGTATGTATGTTTGTATGTATGTATGTATGTATGTATATGTGTGTGTGTGTGTGTGTTTTTTTTTTTATTTATTTATTTATTTATTCAACATGCTCCATTACAAAGAGTAACACTACATGTTTTAGCTGTTCTTTTTGAATCTTTATACAATTCAATATATCCTAGATTCTATTCTACAATATTATAAGTACTGTTTAACATATACTATATATATTATGTACAATATACAATATTTACATTATTTATTTATTTATTTTTTTTGTGTTTTATACCTTCTGAAAATCTATCGCATTACAGAAATTGTAAAAGTCTTTAGGGAATTTTTGAACCAACTCTGGTTTATTCATCGGCCATCTTCCTCCTTTTGTAATCATTCTTTTCCTTAATGTGTTCCTTTATTCCTTCAATAACCGACAATCCCATATCAAATGATCTATTGTTTGATCTCCTTCGTTACAAGTACATGCTGCATCCTCTGTTATTTTGAATCGGTGATAGTAGGCCTTCAGTTTTCCATGTCCTGTTAACATTGCTGTGAAATTTGGTGATATAGGTAATTTTATTGCGAGCCTTTGGCTAACATTTGGAAAGTACTGTCTTGTGTTTATTACTTTTGTAGTTTGTTCCCATTCTCTTTCCCATTTTTCTCTGCTTCCTTTTCTTAACTTATGCTTTATCATAGTTGTAGGAACCTTGCTATAGCTTACTGCTTTCTGAGTTCGAGCTGCCTGTTTGGCAAGGCAAACAGCAAGTTCGTTACCGTGTGTTCCTGTATGAGCTTTCACCCATCCGAAGTCTATAGACCAATTTCTGCATTGTAATATTCTAATTTTCTGTCTTATTTCTTCAATTAGAAAGTGTGTGTGTGTGTGTGTGCGTGTGTGTGTGTTCGTGCATGTTTGTGTTTTATTTAATAGTGCTGTCAAGTTGCTAAGATCATGTAGCATTGACAGTAGGTGACTGAAATATGAATACCACATGGAGCACTGGTGGAATTACACTGACAGAGAAAAACTGAAGTACTCGGAGAAAAACTTGTATTATTCATTTCAGCAATTTTTCTTGTAGTGTTTCTGCCTTTAGATCAGGGATTTTATCTGCTGTTATTTGTTGCTAAATACTCTACAAATTTCATTTATACTGCTTGTAATCTGCTAATATATGTCTTTCACTGTAGCGAGCATTCAAAACACTTTGTCAGAGTACTCACTTGTATGGTCGCCATCTAGTGCTGGAACGGGCAGCTTCTGAAGAAAATATTGAAGAACTCAGGAAGAGGACAGCAGAGAACTTCAGTGATGGTGAGATTCTGCTGTAGATGTACGCATACTTAGATGAAACCTAACATAACCCAGCCAGTAGAAATGATTTGAGGTTTTCCTTCATTTAGGTCACAGTTCTTACGGGTGTACCTTAATTCCCTTGACTTCATATTTTATTCTGTTAAATAGATATGACCATTTGATTAATTGTGTGGGATACTGGCAGGATTTCTATTGCTAGAAAGGATTACACAGCATCCACATATAAACAGTCAATATATTCTTCAATCAAAGTGTGTTGGTACAACGAGTGTGTGTAAGTGCTCTCCATCCTCAGTGAGTCGGGAAGTGGAGAGCGGCAAGTGTAAGTGCGCTCGTATGGTAGGAGCGAGAGAAGCTCGAAGACGTGGCTGGCAGAGATGTAGCCGCCGCGTGGTGAAGGTTAATGTATTGGTCGGCCGGAGACTAGATGTGCCGATAGCTCTACTCCCTTGTTGTCCGAACGACTGGCTTACACCTTTGCTGGTCTTACGACTGGTTACTCCTTTGTTGTCTTACGACTGGTTTGCTCCGATGCTGCCGACGGAATGAAGCTCGGTACCCAACCCAACCAAACAACCAAAGTGCTAACTAAGGGCGGAGACTTGCGCGGAGCGCAAGTCGACGTCCCTTGATCTGTTTAGCCATTCCTGCGTTTTACCGCATTGCTGGGCTCAATAACAGACTCTTTATTCTGAACTAGGGATTTTGCTTGCGCTAACAAATTTAAGGTCTCGATTAAGTCGGGACCTGGCACACCAAAGGCTACAGCTCTAAGAGCGTATACTTTTTCCAAGTGGGGGGAACACTTTGGTTGGATGGCTCTCTAGGATTTGACCTCAGAGTGGCATTTTCACGAATAATTTCACAAAAGATCCAAAATCTACAAACGAATAATTTAGTCCTACCGGGGGGGGGGTGCGGGCGGTGCCCCGACTTTGTGTTATACCCTGGCATTCACCTTACAACTGAGGAAAATCACGGAAAAACTCAGTCAGGTTATTCGGAATGCGCCTAATTTTAGGTGCAGTGTCTGTTGGCCACTAAGGGCCTCGACACATTCACTGACCCATCCACGTAGCTTGCGCTAGACGGCCTGGGTCAGCCCTCTGTCAGCGCAAATACTGCCGAGTTGCTGGGTTAAGGGGTTCCCCACACCAGCCAACCTAGAGTCGAAGCTCTCGGTTAGAACTCTGATGTGATCAGCAAAGAGAGGAACTCCCAAATCCTCGTGAATTTGCACGCTACTCATGTACCAAGGTGCACCAGTAGCAATGCGAAGACACTTGGATTGAAGAACCTGCAGCTTTCTGAGGTGGGTACAGGCAGCAGACCTCCAAATGGGGCACGCATAGTCCATCATGGGCCGTATGAGCTGCTTATACAGCAGAACTGATAGACAAACCGCTTCTCCTGTGAAGGAGAGAGCTAAGCAGACCCAGTCGTTGGGCTGCTTTCTTCTTGACCTGGACGATGTGAGGCGACCAGGTCATCCGTGTATCAAGGATCACTCCCAGATAACGGGCTGTGTCTACCCACTGGATTGGCTCTCCTAGGAACTGCACCGGTCGAGGCTTGGAGGGCCTCCACCCTGCCTTCGCAAAGAGCATAGCATTGCTCTTTGAGACATTGATGGCGATCCTCCACGCCTTCAACCATCTCTCTAGATCACTGAGGTATGCTTCTAGGTAGCTAACAAGCAGAGCCGGGCTGCGGGACGTGGCAATGATTGCCGTGTCATCCGCGTACAATGCCAGCTCGACGTGGCGGGAAGGGACGGGCATGTCATTGACATACAGACTGAACAAGACAGGAGAGATTAGTTCCCCCTGTGCTACGCCAGCCCGCATGCCACGACGGGAGTATATGGCCGTTTGGAAGGACGCTTCAAACGTCCTGTTGCAAAGGTAGGAGGATGTGGTTTTGACCAGGTAGGAGGGGAAGTTAAGGGCCGTAAGCTTGAAGAGGAGACCGTCGACCCAAACAGTGTCGAAAGCCTTAGCCACGTCGAGAAAGACTGCGCCTGTTAGCCGCTTCTCACCAAAGTTTCTGGTCACCCTTTCGACAAGGCGGGCTAGCTGGAGAGACGTGCTATGTTTGGGTCTGAATCCAAACTGCTCGTCTCGCAGAAGCCCGCGCCCGCTTACTTCACTTAAGATCCTACTAAGTAGGATCTTCTCGAACAACTTGCCGATGGTGTCCAGAAGACTTATGGGACGATAGGAAGAGGGAAGCGCTGGGTCTTTCCCAGGTTTCAGTATGGAAACAATGCGGACATGCTTCCACACCGATGGGAAGTACTGCGCTAGGAGAGCAGCGTTGAATATGGCAGCAAGGAGAGAGACAGCTCGCTGCGGAAGGTGCTTCAGTGCCCTGTTCGGAATGCCGTTTGGGCCCGGAGCCTTGCTGGCCTTGAGACCCCGGATGGCATCCTGTACCTCAGCGGGGTTGGTTAACTTGGGCTCGCTTGCAGGTGCATAAGAGTATGCTTGCAGCGCCTCGTCAACCATCTCAATAACTGCCGGATCCGACGGGTCGTTTACCGGCTGAAACTAAGCTTCAAGACTGTCCGCCAGGGCTTCGGTTTTCTCAGAGTCTGAGAGAGCAAGCCTGCCCTGCGTGACCAGGGGTGGAGAGGGAGTGGGCACTCTCATCACCCGCTTTGTCATCTTCCACAGCGATTGATCCTCGGGATCTAGGCTTTCCAGTGTGGCACCCCACTGCTCATTCCGCCACTCGTTTAGCTGGTGGGTCACCGACCGCTGAAGGCGGTTGACCTCAGCTTTTAGAGCAGGGTCGCTGGTGGTTTGCCACTGCCTGTTCAACCGGATTTTCAGGCGTAATTTCATCCTGTATACGTGCCGTTATTGGGGGCCGCGGGTCGTCACGAGGGCGTCTCCGGGGGGCCGACGCTGCTAATGCCTCAGTGATAGCGCTGGACACCTCCTCCACACACGTGTCGATTTCCACCCCGCTACGGTGTTTCGGGATGGACGGAAGGCTGTCCTCCAGGCAGGCCTGGAATTTGACCCAATCGGTCCGTCTGAAGTCCGGGCGGTCCGGGAGGTTAAGAAAGGATGATCGACATTTAGTGTCGATCAGTAAAGGCAAGTGATCTGAACTTAGTGCAGAGCACGTTGTCAGATGCACTGGGATGTCTAGGTTTTTGGTGATTACTATGTCTAGGGCATCAGGGGTAGCAGAGGAATTGTATGGGATAGTGGTGGGTGTTTCCGGGCCATAAATCAAACACGAATGATCGTTGACGTAATCACTAAGGTGCCTGCCCCTTGTCGTGATTAGCCTCGAATTCCAGTCCACGTGCTTGGCGTTCAGGTCCCCCGCCATGAGGACGGGAAGCCCTCCGCTCAGGCACGCAAACAAATCCGCTTCGATTAGTGGTCGGGAAGGCGAAAGGTAAGCCGCCAGGATTTTCAGTGGTCCACTTGCCAACATAACATGTATGGCAGTAGCCTCCAACTGGGTCAGGCCGGGGATGGGTATAGCGTAGTGGTCTATACCCCGGCGGACCAGTATAGCTGTTCCGCCGCCCTCTGTAGGCCGGTCTGTACGGTGGCAAACATAGTTTGCGAGCCGAAAGACTTGCCCTGATCTGAGATGGGTTTCAGTCAGGAGGCATATGTCGACTCCGTGTTTACCAAGGAAGTGGTCCAGCTCCATCTTTCAGCCGCGCACGCCATCAGCGTTCCAGCAGGCCAGCCGTAGTGCCCTAACACTGTGCGCCTTAGGGTGTGCTACCATATTCGGCTACGAAAAGGATAACAATTTTCAGGACAGCCCGCGAGCGTGCTGCGCCTGAAGGGAGGGTGGGTACCGCTGTGAGGAGCCGCCGTGTCAGCTCTACACACGCGTGTACAGGAAGGTTGTCGAGCAGATCAGAGATCTCCTCGATTGGAGACGGATTGGGAGGTGGAATGGGAGTAGGATTAGGCTTTTTAGGTGGAGGCGATGGTTTACCAGTCATCGCCTGCTTCTTTGTTGGGGCCTGTTGAGGGGCCGCAACGGCAGGTTGGGTAGCCTGAACCCTTTTCCTGCTTGAGGTCGCTTTGCCCTGTTGAGGGGCCGCGGCCGGTTTAGGGGTGGGTATAGGTTGCGGAGGGGTGGTGGGTTTTACTACTCGCCCCCCTCGCACCACATGAGACCACTCAGGGCCTAAACTCTTCTGCTCAGCAGAAGGCTCGGCGCGGGTCGCTTGCGCCGAAGCCGAGCGACCGGTTGTACCGTTCATGTGGACGCGAGGTGCTGGCGTCCGCTTTGTAAGCGCGGCCTTGGCCTCCTTCCACTTTGCACAGCCCCGGTAGTTCGCCGTGTGGTTGCCCCCGCAGCTGCAGCATTTAAGCTGCTGCTTAGGGGTTGAGCACTCCCCGGAGGGGTGCGGCTCACCACAGGCAACACACCGGGGTGCGTATCTGCAGTTACGCTGCGTGTGGCCGAAGCGTTGGCAGCGCTTACATTGAAGCGGGGCCTAAGGGGCTACATATGTCTCTAC
Organism: Reticulitermes speratus; assembly: GCA_021186555.1. Taxonomy (NCBI): domain Eukaryota; kingdom Metazoa; phylum Arthropoda; class Insecta; order Blattodea; family Rhinotermitidae; genus Reticulitermes; species Reticulitermes speratus. The sequence continues at coordinate 87,820 of JAJKFL010000237.1, read as the reverse complement.
AGAGACTCTCAGGCCGCAGAATTCTGAAAGGGATCGCACCTTCTGAACGTCCGGGCCTCTAGCCACCGACACCACGAAGTGTGGAGTGGGGGGCCGATCGCATGCGGTGTCCTGGTTGCGGCGCCCTGAGCGGAGCTGCATGACGCCCTGGACACGGATTCCCAGGGCCTCAAGCTCCTCCCGGACGACGTTCTCAGGCATCTGTCTGCCGAGGTTCTTCAACAACAGACGTACACAACGATCCTCCGGAAGAGAGAAAGTGTGAAATGTCACACCCTTGCTCCTCTCAAGGGATCGGAGGGCACTGACTGTGGCTCTGAACCCGTCGGCAGTACCCGGTACGATCATTAGTTTCTCACCCTTCATCTGGGGGGACAGACTGCAGGGACACTTGGACCGTAGCCACGCGAGAAACTCGCGCGTGTCGATGACTCCTGAAACAAAGACAGGGGTTTTGTTGGGCCGCTCACCTGCGGGAACGGCCCCAGCCTCAGTGGCGCCAGCTGGCATGCTGCCCAGAGGCCCGGACATGTCGACAGACATGCGCCTGGTGGCTGCCTCAGAAGAGGCAGCAGGTTCGGAGGAGTCCAAACCAGTGGCTATGGGCTTGGGCTGCCCACTCGACTGACGGGGGTTGGAATCCCCGGCTACTACCGCAGCGTATGCTGCCTTACCTGCCGCGACATCTAGCTGCCGGCTGGTGGATGGTGTAGGGGCAACGGAGGTGCCCTGTGCGTCGGGCGCTGGGCGCCTAGCGGCCGGGGTGATCAGGCCGTCTGAGCAGGAAATCTCAGCTTTCCTCTTTGCCGCGATGGGCAGCGGCGGTGATACGGTCCTGGCTCCGGTGGTGGTGGCATGACGCTTGGAAGGCGTCACGCGAGACGTTTTGACCGTGCAAGCAGCGGCCTTACTAGTCTTATTGGCGGCAAGGGCCGTCCTCAGCTTTCGCAAGAGGACTGGGTTGCCCTGCACCGAAGCTATAGCCCTCATAAGGGCAAGTTCCTCCTGCTTCAGCATTACGCCTACAGCAGGGGGGCACCGTACTCCTGACGTTCCGCCGACTTCCTAGTGGACTAGGGGCAGCACGCTAGAGACCACTCCTTCCTCAGTCGCTTCTCCTTGCAGTGACTACGGCTTCGTCGCTAGGTTCGGTTCCTAGGACGTCTTCACTCCTCAATCTCTAATACCAATGAAGCTCGTTGTCGTTCGGCCATGTATTTATACCACTGGACATGGAACTAATCTGTTTTGTGATTGGCTAGCTGACAGCACCCGCTGTGCGCCAATCCTGTGGCCAGTGGGCGGAGTCGGCTGAACGACTTTGCTGCATGCTGTTGCGGTAAGCGGAGAAGCTGCCGCGGCGTGTGTACCGCGTTCTCCTTCCTGGTGCTGTTGTGGAAAGCAAAGACGCTGCTGCGGCGTGTGTACCGCGTTCTCTCTTCCCGGTGCTGTTGCGGGAAGCGGAGAGGTTGATGCATGTGGGTAGCCCCCACAATTGATTCTTGTTATTTAATTGTGCTGTTTTAACTGTAAAGTTATACAGTACTGAATGAGATAGGAAGATGGACACAAGTGGCAAGTAGATAAGGATTTTGGAGCAGCCATACATGTTTTGAGACACTGAGAAAAAGCACAACTCTCAGACAGGATGACTGACAGTGGAGCCAAGATTCACGCTGATTGCCTCCCACATACAAGTCCAGTAGCAATACCTGTGTTGATGGTAGAAAATGTGCATTTTGGAGAAGAGTTCAGTTTCTCTTCTATCCTTAACAAGCAGTACATGTCCTGTTGCTGGCTGTGTGAAAATAAAAATTTTCCACTTTGCCATTTAACCATCCTGTAAGTATGACACTTGAGGCTGTAATGACTTGGAAAATTCTTATAACCTACTGGGACATAAAGTATTTATTGTGGCATAAATTTAGACTGTGATCACCTGTTATATGACACCATATTTTTCTGCCCTGAAGATGGCAGTAGCAGGTTCCTCCAAAACATTGGTAACCTACTGCAATAACCCAAAAGATTACCATGTTGTAGTTTAATGTCTGCACGCATAGTAGTACTGTAGGTTGTTGCAAGCAGCATTAGTGTCATGACAATTGATCTTTTAAAAATCTGCAATTTTGTTATGATTACATATCTTCAAAACAGAAAAAAGTTGATTATATAATAGTTACGTTAAATATGAGCACATATTTTATTTTAAAATATCTTGAACGTAATATTGGCACTGACGTTTGAGATTGTGTTTAATGGACCTGAAACCAGCCCTTCCTATGTCAGGCCTCACAAGACATTGTGTCTTAGCAGTGACCAGTAATTCTGATATTGGGAAATTTTGTAAAGTTACAACCTGGATTGAAGCCACAGGCCTTTAGATGAGCGAGTTTCATGACAGTTAACAACGACAGCAGTCATCTGGGTTATTACATCGCTGCCATGTGAAATTGGTAACCTGGAAGAGTACAATGTTCACAGAAATTTAATCGCGAGATTTCAGGCTTCTGCCATGGTATAATTGAGGCCTTCAGTCTTCTGGGATATTACACTGAAGATGTGACCAATAGGCTGTCCTAAAATGTTGGTGAACAACTACCAACGTATCTGGACCTGAGAAGCAGAAGGGTGTAAGTCCAATTTTATATTTGAGATAATATGTCATATCTCTTAGACCAACATGTAACTTACTGCTGGTTAATTCTTGTTTCAGCTACTGTATTTGGACTTAAAACCATCTGCATCTGAAAGATCTTGAAATTCTAAGGAAAATGATGTATTATTTCAAATATGATAAAATTGGACTCAAACCCTTCAGCTTCTCAGGTCCAGGTATGCTGTGTAACATCCCAGAACACTGAAGGCCTCAGAAATTTACTTCTTCTAAAGATGTCTTGTTACATGTCGTTTGATGAATTGCAATAAATTAATTCATTACTGGGAGGTCATCTGTGACAATCCATCTACATACTCTTTTTATTTCAGCCCCAGAATTATTTATTGGATTGTGATGAAAGTGGGTGGGTGGGAAGGAGGGGGAGACAAATTTTATTTTTATCCCTGCTGGTCCAGTGTAACCCATACCTTACATGAAGCTCAAACTGAATTTTATAATTCTTCTCAAAAGCAGGCTTATAATGCATAAAAGGAATTACACATGACAATATATAAATCTTTTTTAAGCTTTAACATTCCATTTCAGTACATCTTAACATGTTTGTTCTGTACGGACATGTCTCTGCTATGCAGTAGAAGGTGACATGAGTAAATACTGTTGAATGCATGAGACGAGATTTTAATAGCAATCCATACTCATCATGTGGTCTTCTGGCTGTCATTTTATGTTGAATTGATAATAATTACTGATGATTTGTCATAACTTACTGCTTCCACCACCTTCACTCCCAAAGAAGGAGGTGGCAGGTTTCTCATGAATGTGTGATTTTTATTCTTCTGACAGACTACAAATGAAAACCACTGAAAAGTTTAGTTCTGTTTTAATGACAAAAGGGGTAACCTGTGAAATGTTCACTTATCATAAAATTTACACATATATTGGACGTACTCCCATCATCTCACAGCACAGTGTTTGTTATATGTGTCTGTTTAATATCACACCATTGTCACTGACCTTCAATCTTTCATCCCTAATTGGGATCAGCACTATAAACTACATTCCCTGTGTTCATGGTGCAAATAAGGGAGAATTGTTTAGATCAAGTTCTGCTGACGGCATAGCCTTCTACTATTGACAAGTTGTTTTGTCTAGTGCCTCCATATATGGTGTATTTTGACCTTCTTTGTCACTGCCCACATAGACAAAGGTGTAGAATCCATTTCAGAGGGACACGTGTCAAGTGAGAAACTGACTGGGAATGGCAATTTCAGGATGTGACTGGAAACAGTCATGACTTATCATAGGGTAAGTACTAGAACTTCTGTTCAAGGACCAACAAAAGCTATGGAAACCCTCAGTTAGGGTAGATGACCTTCATGTCAAGAGTGCTAATTACTGAGCCATGACATTGTGGGAGGAAGTAGAGTCAGTCTGTAGCATGTTCGTTGTTAATCCATGATATTCTGTTACAGGTCCAGTGCATAAAACCCTGAAGAACAGCACTATTAAACATGATGTGGGTGACAACTCAGATTGAAATGAATGGTAGGAATTTAGGGGCAGAAGTTAAAGAGCATGATCACTGAGGATAATCCTGTACTGTAAAAGCAAGAATAAGTTCGATGTGCCCCCCCCCCCCCCCCACCTCCTTACATAGTATGCAATGAGCAACACATGACTCACCTAATCTAAACAGGGAATACGTGGAAGTGCTGGTTTGGGAAATCTCACAAATAATGTCAGCTCAGAACCAAGAATTAACTGAATAAAAAACAAATAACAAATTTGTTCTAATATGAATCAAAACAACAATAATTGAATACTCACAGAACACAAACAGAAGCATGACAGTGCTCCACTGGACCTGAACATCATTCACAACGAGGAATATGGGAAGGCTCCAAACACTTTATAAACACAAAATACTTGCATGGTGTTGCCAGAAATTGAACAAACAAAAGAGAAATACAGATAAAACTAGATACCACCCAACACCAGTAAGGACCCAGTATACATATCATTAAAAGAAACCATAATTTAGAATCCCTACTCCAAGATGTAAATTTAGAAAGGACTTGCTAAGTCAGAAGCTGCACAAGGAGTGATTTGTTAAGGTAGTACGAAAGGATAATTATGGGTGGAGAAAGTGAGGAAACAAAGTAGAAGGCATTGTAGGCAAGATGGCGGCTGCCCAGGAATGCCCAAGTTAAAGCCATACTGTTCTTTTCTTGTTATTGAGTTGGGTTGTGTAATACAAGTGGTTCAACTGGCATATACCGGTATTTGTATTTGTATTTATTTATAAGTTCCAGAAATCCAATAAGTGGATATAGAACACGTCACAAACCCAAGTATAAAAGCATAAAATACATACCTTAAATAATCACATCTAAAACATAACAGAGTACTAAATACAAACAATATAATCTAGTATTTTTTATTGTAACAGTTATCCAATTAGGTACTCATCCACAGTATAAAACGAGTGAGTATTCAAAAAATGCCTTAATGCAACCTTAAACTTTTTTAAATTATTAGAGGTGTTCTTAATCTCTATGGGTAATTTATTAAATATCTTTATACCTGCATAATGAACTCCTTTCTGATAAATAGTTAAATTAGCTTGAGGTAAATACAAATTTTGTCTTTATCTAGTATCAACAGTATGAGAGTCAATGTTTGATGGGAAAAGAGTTTTGTTTTGTAATACAAACATTGATAAAGAAAATATATATTGTGATGCCAATGGCAGAATGTCTAATTCTTTGAATATATTTCTACACGAGACTCTATTGCCTCATCCCAACATTGTTCTAATTGCCTTTTTCTGAAGGAGAAAAATAGTGTAACTATGAGATGAATTTCCCCAAAAGATGATGCCATAGCTCATTAACGAGTGAAAAAAAGAGTAATAAATTGCCTTTAGTGCTGAGGTAGACATGTATGGTTTCACATTTCTGATTACATAGCAAGCCTTGCTCAATTTTTTTATGAGTAGATCAATATGGTTCTTCCACTTTAAGGCACCATCAATCATAATTCCCAAGAATTTAGTACAAAAAATATTATTAATGAATTTATTATTATAACTTATTGTGAGAGTATCTGACATTTTTCTCTTAGTTTTAAAATGAATATAATGTGTCTTATTAAAATTTAATGATAATTTGTTCACTCTGAACCATCTATTTATATTTTCAAATGTTATATGAATGTGTTTGTTGAAGTCAATTATATTAGAATGAGAAAATAGGATGCTAGTATCATCAGCGAAGATTATAGGTGTAGAAAATTTAGTTATTATACTGGGTACATCGTTTATGTATAAAAGAAACAACAAAGGTCCCAATATAGACCCTTGTGGAACTCCATGTCTAAATTTAAGCCAATCTGAAGCTATATTGTTATTGTCATTATTATGTATTACTGTTCTAATGTATCTGTTATTTAAGTAAGATTCATAGAGTGCATGGTCTTTCCCATTGATACCATAAAATTTGAGTTTAGATAATAAAATGTCATGATCAACACAATCGAAAGCTTTCTCTAAATCACAGAAAATACCTCCCACTATTTGTTTGTTATTCATAGCATTTAAAATCTCTGTAGTCAATTTATAAATTGCATTATCTGGTTTTAATCCTTTCCTAAATCCATATTTTTCAGTACTTAAAATATTATATTATTGAGATGATCCAAAATTCTTGAGTACATTATGGTTTCAAATATTTTTGAAAAAGATGGTAAAAGTGATATAGGTCTATAATTAGACACATCACATATATCACCATTCTTATGTAATGGTTTTATTAATGCATATTATAATCTATCCGGAAATACTCCTCCCCTTAACATTTTATTGCATATATAGTTTATAGGTGAACTTATAAATGGCAAGCTTATTTTTAAAATCATAGGTGATATCTCATCATATCCATACGAATTTTTTAGTTTAAGGGACTTTATTATTTTTTCTATTTCTTTGTTCGTAGAGCATTTGCAATACATATTTGGGTATGGATTAGTAAAGGCTTGGTTCATGAAATACCGTATATTCTCGAATCTAATCCGCACCCGAATCTAATCCGCACCCAGTTTTTGGCGACTTCTTAAACGAAAAAAAGTTAGTTCGCGATTCTAATCCGCACCTTTCCTTCAACCACCCCTTGCCCACGGGGCGACTGATTGAATAATATTGGATGTTACCAATGCGTTAAAATCCGACGCTACGCCTGTGGCCGATGAGTCATACCGATAGAGGCAGGGCCTTTCTCAACAGACATGCGCACTCTCGTCTGAAGTCAGCTGAGCCTTAGTTGTTGAAACGTGGGAGGTGCTTGTTCCAATTTGTCGTGTACCGTAGTTATGGAAGAGGGACGCCTGAAATCTAAACGACTCTCATATACGGCAAAGTTCAAACGTGAAGTTATTCGGTGCGCAGAGGAGAATGGAAACCGCAAAGCCGCTGCAATTTTTGGAGTTGATGAAAGCAACGTTCGACTATGGCGGAAACACAAGGCAGCGATGACATTGTATGGGAGGACGATGTTGAAGATAAAGATGATAGTGACTGGGTGGAGAGCACGGATAACGATTCAGTTATGAGTGATGACGGCGAGTCTGATGAATAATAAATTATAATAATAACTAATAAAATAATAGATTATTGTATTGTATTGTTCTTACGTTGTTTATTAATTACGTTATTGTTATATTGTACAGCAGCTCAATCATTTTTCCAAAATCCAGCTCTAGACCGCGAATCTAATCCGCACCTGATTTTTTAGCCCTCTAAAACTGTAAAAAAGGTGCGGATTAGATTCGAGAATATACGGTAAATATGATTTTCATCATTATTAATATCATTTGTAATTATTGGATTATTAATATCTTGTCTTTTTATTTTTTCTGCAATGTTAACAAAGTATTTATTAAATTCTTCAGCAATAGTTTGTTGATTATTAAGCTTCTTACCATCAATTTTTAGTGTTTTTATTTCAACTCTATTTGTATTTCTACCTGTTTCTTTATTTATAATACCCCAAGTAGTTTTCATTTTATTATCAGAATTTAGAATGCATTTATCATATATAGCATATATCCTGGCTACTGTAGGACAGGTAACTGCTGTTTGTACAGCACATTTATGAAGAACATATTTCATTTATACTTTTTGCCACATGCCATTCTCTTCATTATTGGTTCCTGTTTATATCATACATACACGTGTCTCACATTGTCTGTATTTGAGGACAGTTGCCATACATTTATGTCTTATTACTTGAGCTGTTCACAACTGCATGCTATACTAATAACGTGCTTGTTGCAACTGGACTGGCCAAGTGCTGTTCATGTTAAAATGTGTTACATATTTCTTTCCAGTGATGTACACGTACATTACTTTTTCAACACACAAACCTCCAAATGCCATATCAGTATATTGTGATTTTAGAACTTGCAGTCCAGGCACCATACTGACACATTATTCACATTGTATATGTTGAGTAAACATATAATTCCATACTTGTACAACATTATATATTTTGCATTTATATTTTTTCTCATCACTTAAAAGCAATGCAAATGCAAAACATGCAATACTGTTTTCTTTTTCTGGGGAAAGTGGTCGGCAGTGTATGCTACTAAGTGCAAAACTGATCTGTCTTGATGTCAGTATAATGAATAGGCTACAAGCTGGTTCACCAGGGAATCATATTTCAGTTCCTGGCAGGGGAAAGAGAATTTTCTATTTCCCCAAGTGTCCCAACTGGATCTGAGGTCTGTTTACCCTTACATTTACTGGGACATGAAGGGGTAAATTAAACCATCAGGGGTGTGAACTGGCCACTCACCTTCATCTGTCGTGAAGTTTAAGGATGTGTGAAGCTGTACGTCCACTCCCTGACATACCTTCATATCCTGGTGCTTAATTAAGCATGGGAACAAATTGAATCAAGGAATTTATCTGTCTAAAGAAACATTTGTTGCCACAGATAATTTCTTCATGATCATTGAGCAACTACTGGTCTACTTCCTTCCTATACAGGAAAAAAGTAGGGTCATGTGCATGTCCTCCCATTATAACTTTAGTTGATCACATATATGCATGCCAATTTCCATCACCAGTGTTGAGAGCAGTTTTTCCAAACTTAGGTCTTTATTAAGACTTATTTAAAGTTGTGTGTTTCAAGGAAGATTAAGTTCTCTACATATTGCTTGAACTGAGAAAACACTTGCTGAAAACCTTGATTTCTCTAAATTAGTGAAAACTTCCAGACATGACCGCAAGAAAAGTCAACTTTCATCGAAATGTTTTGTATCTACCTATTTGTCTGCAAATTACCTTCTACACTTTTCCATTCAAGGTACAATCAATTAACAGGGTGAAATCCCAGA
>JAJKFL010000237.1:38462-78781 GCA_021186555.1 Reticulitermes speratus | reverse complement strand
ATTAACACAATTCTTTGTTGTTGTTATTATTATTATTAAATAATTAATAATTATTAATTTTCTAGTTTAAAAGAGTTTGGGCTCGATGGGGAATAGAATCTTAAATGTGATGTAGTGCAGGTGATGGATGTTAGAGGGACCTGTGACTTTATGTGGGATCTGATCCATATACATATATAAATGTTTTCACTGTTGGAGGCAAAAGAAGGTGATATATTTTGCCCCAAACTCAAGACTTACACAGAATGCTAATGCCTTAACTCACAACTAACTGGTTCCCCCCGTATTGCTGTAGAGTGAAACCACTATTCATGGGCTCGATGGGGAATAGTGGACCTGATGGCAGAACTGAATAAAATCTAAAATGGACAAAATAAACCACCATGTTTCTGGCTTGGGTTAATTGACATTGAGCTGACCTAAACTACTGGAACATAAAATGTTCCACTGTATACCGTATATTCTCGAATCTAATCCGCACCCAGTTTTTGGCGACTTCTTAAACGAAAAAAAAGTTAGTTCGCGATTCTAATCCGCACCTTTCCTTCAACCACCCCTTGCCCACGGGGCGACTGATTGAATAATATTGGATGTTACCAATGCGTTAAAATCCGACGTTACGCCTGTGGCCGATGAGTCATACCGATAGAGGCGGGGCCTTTCTCAACAGACGTGCGCAATCTCGTCTGAAGCCAACTGAGCCTTAGTTGTTGAAACGTGGGAGGTGCTTGTTCCAATTTGTCGTGTACCGTAGTTATGGAAGAGGTACACCTGAAATGTAAACGACTCTGATATACGGCAAAGTTCAAACGTGAAGTTATTCGGTGCGCAGAGGAGAATGGAAACCGCAAAGCCGCTGCAATTTTTGGAGTTGATGAAAGCAACGTTCGACTATGGCGGAAACACAAGGCAGCGATCAGCGGGTGTGAGGCGTTACGAAGGAAATTCACTGAACCCAATTATTATATTATTATAATAATAAATAATAAAATAATAGATTATTGTATTGTATTGTTCTTACGGCACGTACAGCAGCTCAATCATTTTTCCAAAATCCAGCTCTAGACCGCGAATCTAATCCGCATCTGATTTTTTAGCCCTCTAAAACCGTAAAAAGGGTGCGGATTAGATTCGAGAATATACGGTATTTATCATTTGATAAAGTAGGATTGCATTCAATTTTAAATGATCCATAAATGTGCATTGAGCAATTAGATACTCTCTTTTACAGCTGCCTGCTTTACAAATTTAATTCACCGTGTTGCATTAAAGTGGTTGTATGTAATAAATTGTACTGATAAAACTTTTTTATTCTTGAATGCTTTCATGGTGGGAGGGTTGTTATTCAACTGTGTGAAGGGGGGAGGAGAATTTGCATATAGCATATCAAATCTGTCTTTATAGAAGTTCGGAGTTCAGATTGAAAGGTAAACAATGACAAACAAACATTCTGCTATTTGGTTGCAGTATTGAATGTTGAAAAGTCTTCAATGCTAGTTTTTGATTGTGCTGATGTGGATTCATCTGTGGATGGGGCAGTTGATGCAGCATAGATCAATCAGGGTCAGGTACTGTATTGTGCAGTGGCTAGTTGAGAGTACCGTTACCATGTACGTTATCCAGTCATTCAAACTTGAACCATCTGACTATGTAGTCATGTATGGGTAAGAACGATACTGCTGTTCATCTTACTCATACATGTTTTAATCAAGCTCGGTCATTGTCAGGGAGTTCGTACATTCAAAAGGGAATTACTGAAGTTTACATACAAATTCCTTTTGTATTGTGTGATTATTGTAGGTTAGAATGATGTGAATACAATAATCTAGTTGTGGTGATTGTGTCAAATTGCACTGCAGAAGTAAAAGGTACATTGCTACAATGAATGTGCCCACTTATGTTACAGCTCCTTCCGCTGTTCCAATTGTTCATGGTCTGTGTCTTGTGTTTTGCTTTAATAATATCCGAGTTAGAACTAGATGAATATGAGATACTTTATACTGTCTTGATACTTTTTGACCAGGCTTTGTAAGTTGTTAAAAACTTTCTAAAGATAACAGGATATTCACTACATGGAGAAGCGACATTTGTGCAGGAAGCAGCATTTTTTTTATTTTTAGTACAATATACAACTTTGTTACAATATCCCAGATTTAGTATGTGCAGTTTTTATCTCTTTTAAACTAGAAATTTTGTAGAAATAATGTATTCTTTCTGGATATCTTAGAAACAGAAAATCTGTAATGTTATTTTGGAAACCATGGAAGGGTTCATCAGAAAATGTATATAAAAGTCACAGAATTTAACATTGCTGTAAAATGTGTTTGAATGTTGGAGGTGAGTGTCACTTATCAACATATGTATTTAATAAAATGAAGTCCATATTTAATGAAACTCTGGGACAATGGTTTTTCTTACAGTTATGCAAAACACAACTTGAAATTCACTGTTATGCATAACAATATTACAGTGTTCTGAGATATATGACAAGCACTTCTACATAGAAAACAATCACAAAAATATAAAATATTGTCTCAAAACTTCACATAAAGAAAATTGGCACATGTTATAATAAAACGTAGGTGAAGTTTGTATCATGAAACGAGTTACATTAATTAAAATACGTTTAAATGAAACTTACAGTAAACTCAGGTAGGCAAACATTTGCCTGATGCATTTCCTACTCAGAATGGTCTGAAATAAAGAGATGGTCTATCACCACTGTTTTTAGGCTATACTTTAGAATATGCACTTAAGAAGGCCCAAGTAAAGAAGCTGAATGGGACATGTCAGCTTCTGATCTACCCTTATTATGTTAATATTTACTGGGCAAAAACTTACATGTTATAATAAAACATACAAATGCTTTATTAGTCATGCATAAGGAGGTTCGTCTAGAAGCAAATGCTGACAAAACAAGTATTCGTTCATGTTCCATCAACAGAAAGCAAGACAAAATCAAAACATAAAGATGGAAAATAAATCATTTCAAAATGTGGCAAAATTCAGATACATGGGAGCAACGCTATCAAATGCAAATTAACAGGAATAAAGAAATTAAGCACAGATTACATTCTGGAAATGCTTGCTGTCAGCTGCATCAAGACATTTTGTCTTCCCATTTGCTATCTAAAAAAACACAGACCACAATATAAAGAACTATAATTTTACCTTTGTTCTGCATGACTGTGAAACTTGGCAACTCACATTAAGGAGAGAACAGAGGACTGTTTTTTTTTGAGAACAGGGTGCTGGGCAAGATTTGGGCCTAAGGAAGTAACAGGAGTCTGGAGAAAACTGCAGAAACAGAAGCATCATGATATATATTACAGTATATAAAACAGTTGTTCATAAGATGAAATGTTGTTATTGAGTCTTTTTGTTATGCGCATCTGAAGCTGCAAAGGCCTTCGTGTCATCCTAACATATGCTTACCCATGATTCCTAGTGTCTAGCTATCAGGATGGCGTCAGTTGGTCTTCTTATCCAAATTTTGTTCCAATACCCTTGCTTGTCATGAAGATAAAATAGTGCTCTTTGGACATTATAGGTATAATATATGGACAAATATACTTTTTGCACACGGGGTGTAAGTGAAGATGATGATGCTGACCTGAAGCCTGAATCCATACCATCATCAGCATCATCTACTGAGACACATCAGATAAGCATGGCAGATTTTCGGAAGTCCGTTCTGCACTTGTTGCCACCGCAGAATTTAGTGAAGTATGCTTTATCAACATTGGTGAGTGACGCATCATTCGATGTACCTGTCAGTCACTACCAGAAGTTTATGGAAGCCATAGCAAAGAGAGTAACACTGACAGAATTCATAGCATTATTCTGCAATGCTGTAATGGCTAATTCAGCTCAAAATAAGTTTTGTCCTTAAAATACTTTTGCTATGTATTTGTAATGTTCATTCCCTCTGTCACTGTTTTTACATGTGTTGACTATTGTTCTGTGACAAAGTTGTACTTTCTGTGGAATTCTGCTTTATTTGTGCGTGTGTGTGTGTATGTAGTTACAGTTCTGCTCTAGTTAATTTTCATTCAGTTGTAAATCATGTACAGTAACAAAAATACACACTGTGTTGTCGTTGTTTTGTATGAAATGTATGTTTTTGTAAAGTGCTGCTTGCTGCTGCTTATTTCACAGCATTACTTCAAGGCCGTTGATCGTCATGCATAACTGTCTTTATTTTCATCCATCACTGTGTTGGCCTCCTTCCTTCTAGGTTTTAGAGCTTGCTGTAATTGACACACATTTATACTGCGTATTAAGTTTAAATGATGAAAACTCATTGAACATTGAACCTGTGGCTGATAGGAAATAGACTTGTGTCATCCGCAGGTGAAACGTAATGATGTAGGAAGTGAAACAATGTCATGAAGTAAAATGGTGAATGGTTAAAGTTTTATACTTTTTGCCATAATTACCATCTAGCAGTTTGAAGAGCAGTATGCATGTCCTGGTAACTCCAATGAGCAGGTCCTTCTTGAGAAGTCAGTCGTTCTGCAACTAGTCAAATTCCTTGCATTTTACAGAACCTGAAGATTCATGACCATGGTCACAAGACCCCACTATTTTTCCCTATTCTGAGCCAGATTAATCAGGTCCATGTCCTCGCATCCTATTTAAGATCTGTTTAAATATTGTTTTTGCACCTGTGCCTAGGTCTTCCAGGTTGGCTATTTCATTCATGTTTCCCAACCAAAATCCTGTATTCATTCTCTTCTCCCTGTATATGCCACATGCCCCACTCATTGTATTTTTCTTGATTTAGTCAACCTAATAATATTTGATAATGAGTAATATATATCATGATGCTTCTGTTTCTGCAGTTTTCTCCAGACTCCTGTTACTTCCTTAGGCCCAAATCTTGCTCAGCACCCTGTTCTCAAAAAAAAAAAAAAAAAAAAAAAAAACCACACACACGCACAAACAAACAAACAACAACAGTCCTCAGTTCTCTCCTTAATGTGAGTTGCCAAGTTTCACAGTCATGCAGAACAAAGGTAAAATTATAGTTCTTTATATTGTGGTCCAAGACAATGCTAGGACAGCACCTGAAGTCAGGCCAGAACTGTACTTCAAAGCTGCAGCTGCTCACAAAAATTAAATGAAATAAAATAATGGCAATAACACTAAAAGATCTGTTAGGAATACAAACCTGTGCAGTAGGAAAGTAGGCGGTATGAGTTCTGCTTGATACTAGTTTTTTAAAAATTCCAATTAGAAACATTGAAATGCAGTTTGCCCATGTTGATTCTTTCCAGGACTATATGAAGTTGCTAGAAATGGAAAATGAAACATCGCAGAGTGTCAGAGGTAAGTGACATTTAATGAAATTCCTGCTGGGCAATTAGTTGTGTGAGTAAGACTAAGCAAACAGCTAATCTTTGTACTGCATAAAATCGTGATCTGACATGTACACTCTTTATTATTTTGCTATTTAATACAGTCTGTATTAAAAATAGTCCAACATGTTTCGAACTATGTTACAGTTCATCTTCAGGGACTCAACATGTTGGACTATTTTTAATATAGACTGTATTAAGTAGCAAAATAATAAAGAGTGTACTTTTGTCGGATCACAATTTTATGTAATCAAGAAAAATGTACAGTACAAATAACATAAACTTTGTACTGCATTACTGATTCTTCCCTTCATGGCCTGCACTCATGCCTCTTCTGACTTTTATCTTTCAAATGTCTGCATGTATATCCTTTCCATGTTTCTGCCAAGTCTGCCACATTTGTCAGAATTTCAGTTAGGCGACCCTGCTGATATTTCAACCAGGCACCTCTCCAATACAAGTCAGAAGCTTTACCACTACAGCAGATGTGCTGATCATAATTGAACATCCATGGCAGAAACATGAACACATGAAAAGATTAGAAAGGTGTGAAGTGCCCGAGACAGTAATGGAATGAAAGTGTACTTCAGTGCAAATGTTGGTAGTCTCATTACATTTTGGTGAGTTTGTTACATCATCTTTGCTTTGTTAATGAATGGCTATTTAATTGTTTATATGTATCTCCATTTGTAGTTTTATTGAATGTGTTATATCCTTTGACAATTCTGAAGAACTTAATTTATGCTGCTTTAATTTTGCTAGAATTTTTATTGTTCCTGCTTCCAAGTTCCACTGCATATAAAAATGTGGGGACTGGCATTGCCCTATACTTTCTCCTTTCGTGACATTTTAATGTTCTATTTATCCTGCATATATGTTGCTGGGGATTGATGTAGTTTGACATTAACATTGCAGCCTGTTTCATGAGAGATGTCACAAATTGTAAAACTTGTTCTGTAATACAGTATAATTAATTTTGCTGTGGACTGGGTAATACCTTTAAAAGTCATCACAGTCATTTTTGTTGTTCTCCAGATGAAACTTTTAACAATGTGTATGGAAACAGTACAGTATATAAAACAGTACAGTATATAAAACAGTACAGTATATAAAACAGTACAGTATATAAAACAGTACAGTATATAAAACAGTACAGTATATAAAACAGTACAGTATATAAAACAGTACAGTATATAAAACAGTACAGTATATAAAACAGTACAGTATATAAAACAGTACAGTATATAAAACAGTACAGTATATAAAACAGTACAGTATATAAAACAGTACAGTATATAAAACAGTACAGTATATAAAACAGTACAGTATATAAAACAGTACAGTATATAAAACAGTACAGTATATAAAACAGTACAGTATATAAAACAGTACAGTATATAAAACAGTACAGTATATAAAACAGTACAGTATATAAAACAGTACAGTATATAAAACAGTACAGTATATAAAACAGTACAGTATATAAAACAGTACAGTATATAAAACAGTACAGTATATAAAACAGTACAGTATATAAAACAGTACAGTATATAAAACAGTACAGTATATAAAACAGTACAGTATATAAAACAGTACAGTATATAAAACAGTACAGTATATAAAACAGTACAGTATATAAAACAGTACAGTATATAAAACAGTACAGTATATAAAACAGTACAGTATATAAAACAGTACAGTATATAAAACAGTACAGTATATAAAACAGTTGTTCATAAGATGAAATGTTATTGAGTCTTTTTGTTATGCGCGTCTGAAGCTGCAAAGGCCTTCGTGTCATCCTAACATATGCTTACCCATGATTCCTAGTGTCTAGCTATCAGGATGGCGTCAGTTGGTCTTCTTATCCAAATTTTGTTCCAATACCCTTGCTTGTCATGAAGATAAAATAGTGCTCTTTGGACATTATAGGTATAATATATGGACAAATATATTTTTTGCACACGGGGTGTAAGTGAAGATGATGATGCTGACCTGAAGCCTGAATCAATACCATCATCAGCATCATCTACTGAGACACATCAGATAAGCATGGCAGATTTTTGGAAGTCCGTTCTGCACTTGTTGCCACCGCAGAATTTAGTGAAGTATGCTTTATCAACATTGGTGAGTGACGCATCATTCGATGTACCTGTCAGTCACTACCAGAAGTTTATGGAAGCCATAGCAAAGAGAGTAACACTCACAGAATTCATAGCATTATTCAACAATGCTGTAATGGCTAATTCAGCTCAAAATAAGTTTTGTCCTTAAAATACATTTGCTATGTATTTGTCCCCTTTGTTGGTATCTTCACCTTGCCGTGGTAGAGGGGCTTGTGAGTTCCAGTGACCCTGAGAGCTAAGCCGGCGGTAGTATTGCTACCAGTAGGGTCTCCCAAGCCGGACAGATCAAAAGGGTAGGAACCAGACGAAGAGAGATGCCTAGGAGATGGGAAACCGAATAAAAACTCCCCTGATGCCGGAAGCAGCGACATCAGTAGCGACATGAAGTACAGAGCAAATGATGCTCGAGATGGTTCATGATCGTGTAGCAACAGGCGTGACCAGAGTGGTCTGAACGGCTGCTGTACTGCGATGTGGAAAGCAAATGGAAAAACTACCACATTATTACTTTTCCTGGATAGTCTCTTCCAGAAACAGAGAGAAAAATTAAAGCAGCATAAATTAAGTTCTTCAGAATTGTCAAAGGATATAACACATTCAATAAAACTACAAATGGAGATACATATAAACAATTAAATATCCATTCATTAATAAAGCAAAGATGATGTAACAAACTCACCAAAATGTAATGAGACTACCAACATTTGCACTGAAGTACACTTTCATTCCATTACTGTCTCGGGCACTTCACACCTTTCTAATCTTTTCATGTGTTCATGTTTCTGCCATGGATGTTCAATTATGATCAGCACATCTGCTGTAGTGGTAAAGCTTCTGACTTGTATTGGAGAGGTGCCTGGTTGAAATATCAGCAGGGTCGCCTAACTGAAATTCTGACAAATGTGGCAGACTTGGCAGAAACATGGAAAGGATATACATGCAGACATTTGAAAGATAAAAGTCAGAAGAGGCATGAGTGCAGGCCATGAAGGGAAGAATCAGTAATGCAGTACAAAGTTTATGTTATTTGTACTGTACATTTTTCTTGATTACATAAAATTGTGATCCGACAAAAGTACACTCTTTATTATTTTGCTACTTAATACAGTCTATATTAAAAATAGTCCAACATGTTGAGTCCCTGAAGATGAACTGTAACATAGTTCGAAACATGTTGGACTATTTTTAATACAGACTGTATTAAATAGCAAAATAATAAAGAGTGTACATGTCAGATCACGATTTTATGCAGTACAAAGATTAGCTGTTTGCTTAGTCTTACTCACACAACTAATTGCCCAGCAGGAATTTCATTAAATGTCACTTACCTCTGACACTCTGCGATGTTTCATTTTCCATTTCTAGCAACTTCATATAGTCCTGGAAAGAATCAACATGGGCAAACTGCATTTCAATGTTTCTAATTGGAATTTTTAAAAAACTAGTATCAAGCAGAACTCATACCGCCTACTTTCCTACTGCACAGGTTTGTATTCCTAACAGATCTTTTAGTGTTATTGCCATTATTTTATTTCATTTAATTTTTGTGAGCAGCTGCAGCTTTGAAGTACAGTTCTGGCCTGACTTCAGGTGCTGTCCTAGCATTGTCTTGGACCAACTGATGAAAACATCGTATAATCTCAGCCAGAATAGTCGGTTTCGTTGCAGACTCTGGAACTAGGCTCCCAAATACAAGTCAAAAGTCTGAGCTTTGGTTATCCTGCATGGTCCACATTACTTTTTAAATGACAAGTGTACCTCTAGAAAACTACTGCATAATTTCACGATACCATTTTAAGTAATGTCCACTGTGTTTATGATGTCCAGCATTTCTTGC
This sequence comes from Reticulitermes speratus, assembly GCA_021186555.1. Lineage (NCBI taxonomy): Eukaryota > Metazoa > Arthropoda > Insecta > Blattodea > Rhinotermitidae > Reticulitermes > Reticulitermes speratus. Next base: position 69,458 of record JAJKFL010000237.1, on the reverse strand, counting down.
ACTGACACCAGCTGTCATGTTTGTGCCAGTTTTTGATGTAGCAGCCATGCTGATCATGTACAGTATTCAGTAAAATGGCTCTACTGGTCACACGTAAGCAATTTGAAGTGAAACAAAATGCATATACATTTTACACACACATTACTTTAAATTACTGAAAGTAAAGTAAAACAGTTACACACACAATATGCGCCATTCAACTCATAATTATTCACATTTTAGATCACACAAGTGCCATAATTTTCACGTAACACTGTGTGACATGCATATGTGGAAATTTATGGCAGTGCAGTCAGCCATCATTTCCTGACACGACTTTCCATAGATTAACTGTGATTTAGCAGCAAAAACAAATACACATTCCTACATTGTTGTTGTTATAGTCATTGTTGATCTTGTGCTTTCAGGTATGGCCAGTGTGTGCCAAATGGTGGCACATCACATTCAGAGTGAGAGTGATTGTTAACAGACAGGACCTACAGTCCCACACTGGCTCTGAACCACAGGCAGTCCCCTAGCATCATTCACATTCCCAAGGTTATAACTCTGGTAAACACAAAGACATCAACTCAGCACATAAATCTGACTAGGGATTAAACTCACAACTCTCTGAATGAGAATCTAAGATCTTACTATAAGACCACTAGGTCCCATGGCTGTTTCAGTCACCTGATGACAAAATGTTCAAATGTGTATGTCCATTAACTGAAATAAAGAAACACTATTAACATTATTAGAAACAGCATTACAAAACAGATAAACATACTTTTTTTTTCACTTAATTTATATGTGTTACATGATGATAAACTCATCACACACAACTACAGACTTCAAGTGCAAATATAAAAAGTTTCAATTCCTACTCACCTGAAGAACAGCCTTGGCATGGGAAAACTTTGGACTAGCAAGTGGAAGTCTGTTAATACTTGCATCATCCAGTCTGCTCAGATCACCAACTGTACAGATGTTTTTATGTGTCAGTTCGACTATCAACGCTTTTGTCCTAAAATTGGAACCATAGAACAAATAAGTAAATAACAAGACCCAAAACATTTTCATCAACACTTAAAATGTTTATAAGTACTCTTCTGTCTTCACAATTGACAAAAACAGTAGCTAAATTAGGCAAGCACCCAGAATTTTTTTTGGGGGGGCTGGCTGACCCTGAGGCTGTATATAATTTATATTTCATTTTCAAAACTATGTTGTAAAAATTATACCATAAATATAACTAACATAACACTGTTTAAAACTGCATTTATATACACACAAATATAACTGCATGTTCAATGACTCAATCACCTAATTTAAATCACAAGGTCAAATCTTCTTCTTTTTAAAGTTCTTAAGTTTTCTACTTCATTTTTAAAATCCCAAATCTACTAGTCATCAGCCAATATCAGTGACTGATTTTGGCTGAACGTTTGATAGCACCTTGTCTAATAAATGTTTCTTTTTTAATTTTGATTTTGGGGAGGGCCACAGCATGGCAGCCCCCCCCCCCCCCCCTTGGGTGCATGCCTGAAATAGGTGCAAACTATTTGCACATCATGATATCTTCATGAACTCTTCATTCATAACATTTATTCTCATCTGATAGTCCTAGGAAAGATCAGGTTAACTGCGTCACAGTTGCTCCATGCCCCATGTCAGCTTCCCATCCTTTATAAAAGAACACACTTCATTTCAATCCTCAACCCTTTCGTATCCCATTCATCTACCAATACCCTGTACGCTGGGTACATAGCAAAAAATGGTGAATTGCCTTTAAAAATGTGTCAGGGTCCCAGAACGATTTGTGGTACTGGTCCTAGGCAATGAAGTACAAGCACTATCTCAGAATTTCAATAAACAAAACCTGAATACTACACAGTTCTGACAATGGTGTATCATATTTAGGAGTACACAGCTTTTGCACTCTATCCAACATCTATGGTGTCAAAACACAAAAAGCAAGCAACTGTTTCCATCCTCACACAACATGGTGCGATGGAACCCTCTCAGCTGGACCCGTCAGCCATGGGACACTCTTTTGCTCCCAGCCTTTAGCAACATTTTCAAGCAGCACTTCGAATAAATGGCTCTTGAAACAGCAAATCACAAACCATCACTATGGTTCCAAAATGTACATCATACATCTGTGGGTTGGCCATGTGGTCCAGACAGTTACAGAAAATTCTGTAATTATATCAACAATACCATCCGGTTCACCACAGTTTTAAGTCAACGCACCGCACCTCAGCTACACACAGACCATTTTCAACCAGCAATTAACATGCTCTCAGACAAAAACCAAGGCATTATCACAAAGGTTGTGGCACCAATTTCAACGAAAGAAGTGCTGAATGATCTGAAAGAATCTCGTTTCATTTCAGTGATAATTGATCCTTCTAATCACTTTAACTTGAAGCTGGTCCCTCTTCTTATTAGATAATCATCCTGAAAAAGGTGTAATGGTGAAGACCTTAGAGTTAGTGAGTTAGACAGTCTGAGTAGAGAAACTTCTGATCTTTTGTTCTCTTATGTGCTGGAATTCTTGAAGAAGTCTTAACTTGATGACAAAGTGATAGCAATCTGTGCAGACAACACAAATACAGATTTTGGTGCTAAGAAAAGGAAAGGGAAAAATAATTTGTACCACAAACTGCACGAAACAACAGCCAGCAGTTGGATCAGTGTTGGATGTTCTGCTCACATTGTGTTCAAAGAGCTTCTGACTCACATTGTGTTCAAAGAGCTTCTGACTCACATTGTGTTCAAAGATCTTCTGACTCACATTGTGTTCAAAGAGCTTCTGACTGCTCACAAGTTCATATTCAGTAAATTATGGAAAAATCTACCAGCTCCTTCACATTTATGCTGTACATGATGAAGCCCTGAAGTCCTTCTGTAAATTAACAGAAACAGAATATATAAGGCTATCCTAGGACACAGCAGCCGTTGAAACGACCACAGACTTTTGTCTTTCTTGCTCTGAAAGCCTACTTGTTTGCCCTTGAAAAGTGTCCTGCTACCCATAAGAATTTTTGTGAAAATCCCCTTGCAATTACCATCCTTCATTTCCTTGCCAGTCAGGTAACAATTTTTCCCTGTGCCATTCAGAATATTGAAAACCAGGGCACAAGTGTAGTTGAAATGAAAATTGCAATAAATAAACTGCTGCTGAAGTTAGAGCACAGCAAATCTGGAAGTTTCTTTACATCTGTTGTGCAAGATCAGCTAAAAGAATTAGTGGATGTGGGTAAAATAACCTATGAAGAATTCAAAAGGTACTGTGATAATTTCTACGAAACTTGTACTGAGTACGTACAAGAATGGTCTGTTCCATTTTTTGTACCTCTTCAATGTATGGACTGGATCAGTTTGAAGAAGGTGCGTGATTGGAAATGTGTTCAAGGATACTATTGTTTCATTAAAACTGTTGTCACAAATTTTACTGTGGTTCAAGAACTGTTTGAAGAATGTTCATATCTGAAGAAATATTGTGAAGGGAAGTTAAAAGAATGAAATGAGAGTTAAGGCAACACTTGTGGTGCAAATGGAGTGATGTGTTACATTATCTCAAGGAAGAAGGTATAAAGTGTAAAAACATTAGTTATTTGGCAATTGTCACACTTCTGGGTTCGAATTGTGCTATCAAACGCACATTTTGTTTAATCAAATCTCTGTGGTGAGATAAAGAGAACAGACTGAAACAAGGAACTGTGAGAGCTTTGATCATAACCCTCATTTTATAAATTATAAAATTGTACACAAGGTGTGAAGTTTTTTCTCGTTAAAGATTAATTTAATTTTAAACAAGAAAAAACTTCCTTGCAGAAATCCGTTCCTCAGACAAGTATTCCATGAACAATGGGCAAGGTCCTTCCACATCACTGCAAGAGTAAGTTACAGGCTGTAATAAGAGTAAATGTATTGTAATAGTCTCATCATAATATTTTGTTTTGTGTTTTTTAAATGTACATTACAATGCTGGTGGTGATGAACAGCAAATTTTATGAATCTTACACAGACAACTTCACTCTTTACCATCACTCTGGATACCACAGGATGTGAAGACTGTACTAACCATTTCAGCTTTGTCGTGAGACGAGGCGCAATACATTCAACTGGATCGCTGCAGTTCACTAGCGGTGGGAAGAATGCATCTTGACTGTTCAGAAGTTCTGTGGCAGTTTCATTCACTGATCCCTGTGATGCCAGGCCACTAAGATCAGGTGAACTTTGACCTTCTGATGTAATCCCTACAGAGAAAACAATAAGTCATATTAGTGATGAGCCAACCTACTTCACCTCATTAATGTACTTATTAGCAGTTTTCTGTATATTCCTGTTTTTCCTAATTAGAATAACAAATGTGCACATTTTCAGATACATTTCTCATTAGCCACATGTACTATTTTTTTATTTCAAGTAACATTTTCCTTCTGAAACACTCAGGAACTGCCAGGTGGCTGTTACATCTACCTGACACATCACATTTGAATTCAGGGCTGCACAAATTTTACAAAAATCTAGGATCCTCCTCAAAATTATAGATGCCAGAAGGGTGACATGAAGCAAGTTACATACTGAGGACCCACAAATATTAGGCACTACCATATAAAATTTAGTCACCATGGCAACCTGGCATCTGGGATTCGTACACCGTTGTTTTGACTTAGAATTTTATGTTCTTCCAATAGAAAATCAGCATCTTTTATGTAATTTCAAAATGGCTGACATCTGACTCACAGCCACCTCTTAGTTGCTCCCCCTCCCTCACGTACATGTAAGAGCAGCATGACAGCCCACAGGCCAGAATAACATCAAGGGACAAGAAGTTAGGCAATACAGATTTCCAGGTTGTCATGGTGGTTCTTGTTCAAATGACAGTTGTTTTTGTGCTTTTGCACCTCACAGTAAAGGTCTGTTCTGATGCAGTGGAACATACTGCCTCTACCTTTAGCTTCCACCTCAACTACATCGTCATCCTGAAGACGGAGCCAACACACTACCCTGAAATGTCGCAACACACTTTTACTACACACTGTAAAAACTCAACAAAGACCATCACTTGAACAGGTTAGGGGCAAAACACTTCTGGCACATTCACTCCATTAATGTACATAAGAACACTGTCTCATCACACTTTATGATTCCTCCATATCTTAGGCACTGATTTTCAATCAATATTCTTAGCAAATCAATAATCCACGTTTACAAATTGATCAGGCTCAATGCTTTTTTCCTTAGCCTCAACATATAATTCAATGTGTCTGATTTTAACCAATACTGCAATGTGCTGACCAATTTTGGTGCAATTCCCAAATACAGAATTTTAAAAAATCTGTCCAATCAGAGTTGTGCTGTTCCATGTGGATGGAAGGACAGATGGATGGATGGACTGATAAGACATGCAGACAGGTCAAACCTAACAACTGCTTAAAACCAATCCCCATGGCACTCCATTCTCTTGAAGATATCAATCAGACAAGACATCAAGACGAAATAGCTATCCTGAAAAAAAGGAAGACAGATTCCAAGAGTAAAAGGTTGTCGGAACACCTATCTCCGGGTAGTGTCATACACATTCTCTGAGTCAAAGAAGATGGTGACAGGGTCCTAAGACACCAGAAAAGAATTTTGGATAGTGCTGAAGGTTCAAATTATGGTCTATAGTAGACCTGTGTTTCCAAAAACCACACTGTGTATTTGATAGATTCCTGCTCTCCAGGATCCACATAAGCTGACAGTTTACCATCTGTTCATGGTCTTACAAACACAATTGATTAGGCTAACAGGTCTGTGACTAGCTGGAAGTTCTCTGTCCATATAAAACTGCACAGTCAGAAGAAACTCCTTGCTGGTATGTGAAAGGTAATAAAGCATGTGGTTGTGCAGGCTGCCAAGCTCAGGAGACGTGTTATGACAATCTAGCAACACATGAAGAGAAGTTTGATGGCAATCTCTCTGGGTTATCTTTCAATGCTCTAAACATGGGATTGTAGTTGTCAGAGCCAGAGAAAGATGCAAAAGAAGTAAGTGTAATGGCAATATCTGCCTGGAATGTTATGGTGTCAATACCAGCAGAGATGCCAGGCACTAAAGTGTGTGCACACTACCTGACAAGCATCAGTTTGTTCCACACCACATCTGAACATGCAGACCAGGAATGATTGGATACAAACGCCTTCCAACAAATGTGTTTAGCTATGCGCATGATACACTGGCCCCCCCCCGAAGGTATCTCCACTTTGTTGTAGTGGGGGGGCTTGCGTGGTCAAGGGATCCCGAGAGCTATGCCAGCGGTAGCATTGCTACTGGTAGGGTCACCCATGCTGGACAGGTCGAAGGTGATGGCCCAGACTAAGAGAGACACCCTGGCACTCCAGGTTGGGGGTTGGGCGTAAGGCTAACAACCTCACACCATAAAAAAAATCCAAATGTTAAAGAAACTGCAATGAAGCATCGGAATCAGGAGATAAGACAGTAGACGGACTGGCTATGGAAAAGGACAACGAGATACGAAGCGGAGAGGAAGGAACGATGCTACCTTAGCCACATGGAATGTAAGAACACTGGGAAAACCAGGGGCCTTGAGAGCAGTGACCAGGGGGCAGCAGGAGGAAGGCAAGGCTCAGACTGAGATGGGTGGATGATCTGAAGAAAATATGAATAAGAGGATGGAGAAGGATGGCGGAGGATAGAGAGGGATGGAGGCAGGCTATTGCTGAGGTCCAGGCCCTTCAAGGGCTGTAGCACCGCAGACGATGATGATGATGATGATACACTGGACCTTCATTCAGAGGTGTTTAACGGAAATTATATTAACCACTGTCGAATGCTTCTTAAAGTGCTGCAGAGCATGATCCCAAGAATGATTGCGTCCTGATGTTCATCTGTGCACCAGGGTACAGTAACATGACAAGGACTTGAGGAAGATCTTGGGATATAGCAATCTGCAGCATGTAGGACAATGTCCATGAAATAACATGCCATGGAGTTGACTATTAAGAATTTGAGGTGTTCACATATCGCTGACTGGGAGAATCCCTCCCAGTCAGCAAGGCTGAAAATCCAGTTCAGGTGTCAAGATGAAGTTGGGTGATGGGAAGAAATGTGCAATTCATAGTGTGGTAGAAAGACCCATTCAAGATGGACTACTAGATCTGGACCACAGAAGGCTAGGTTAAGAGCAGATGAGGTTTCTGACTCCATACATAAATGGGTATTAACTTCTGTGTTTGAAAGGATGGGACCAAACCCAGCACATACATCAGATAACATAGATGGAGATTTGCTATAATTGGACACATCAGTGTTTAGAGTACTTTTTTAGATTTACACGATGAGAAAAACAATGTGGGACATTTCAAAGCACCTGTATGTGATCTTCTGGGATTGTTATCCATATTGTGCGCCAGTGTCTGGCATGGAAGTGTCATCACACTGCATGCAGCTGAACTTGGTAGTGCACTGTCCTGCGAAGGTGATGTGATTTGTGTGGTAACGGAGACACCAGACACTAGTCAGAAGGTACTGCCAGTGGTCAAGGGTACTGTCTGTATAACAGCATCAGTTCTGTGTGGGTATAGAACTACCAATGTACATCAATGGTTCCCCCTCCAGTTTTCCAGCCATAATTTTTCTTGAGTTTCTACATCAGATAGGCCTTCCTTCACCATAAGCCCCCAGATAACACTTTCGTCCAGATAAACGGGGCACTTCTCATTGCTCAGCAGATGAATTGCAGAGCAGTTGACGCAAGCCGGGTTGGGACGCAGTGCTTCACGAGGACCACTCTTGCTGCACAGACAAGGCTGTTGTGCACCATACAGGGTTAGGGATATATAACAGATGCATGGAAACCCTTTCATACCTGACATTTATACAGCTGGGTCAAATGGAAAGGTCAGATATCGAAAGACTGTTGGTAGTTGGAACAGTTTAGCATCCCTCGTCAATTACTCTGTAAGCTTTACATAAGCACTGGTCAGCAAGACAGGACTGAGTCATCATACATTCCATCCAGGCAGTGTGTGGTAATGACTCACCTTGAAGAGTTCAGAGACAGGTGTCTAAAAAGTCACATGGTAAGAACCCAAGGGATTTATGAGAAGCATTTCAGCCTGTGCCTCATTGTTAACTTCAACCATGCTTTTTTTTTTGTCTTTCACAGAACTCATGGTAGAAAAACAGGCCAAAGAAGAAGATGATGATGATTTCTTCCAATAGGAAGGATTTCTCACTTTCTCCAGAACACTGTCTTGGGCCTTCTGAATATAAAATGGACTGATGTATCGCATTTTTTGGTATTTTTAAGTCTAAACGTCATAAAACGTGGAGCTGGAATTCTGATACTGTTTCCAAGTTTGCATGTTTCTTATTCAGACTTTGTGGTGACGGTGGTTGGTTGGATGCCAATGAACAACTTCGAAATGGCCCACCTCTGGAATAGTCAGTATCAGCCTGCCACTGGGGGGACAGACACAAAAAAAAAGACACATAATTCTTCCAGTTTGTGCCAGTGCAGGGAGCTCCACTATGTCCTGATGTCAGAAAATTCTTCAGGAGAGCTACCCTTCTAGAACCTCACTGGCAATTCAAAACCTACTGGTCTCACACCACCAGTGAGCTGTGATTTTTGGCCCATACTATGGGAATAACCATCTGTGACTCCTCACTCTATGCTCTGCACCCAAATACAGGCCAACACGGCTTCAGGGGACTTACACAACTCCCTACAGCCTCCTGCCATTTCCTCTCTTTTGGTTCAAATATTCTCACAGCCCCAGTCTATAAATGTTTTGACCACAGTGTTCTTAGATACCCTCAGTCCATATCCTGCCCTTAATGTGAGATGCCAGTTTCCAAAAGCATATAAACAACTCATCAAACTACAATATTATATATCATCATTTTTATATTTCTGGATGGGAGCAAAATGATAAAATACTCTCAAATAAATGGTGAGAAGAAAGTTGTCACTTCACTAAGAAACAAATTCTATATAATGCCCTTGCTGAATCAGAGGATAAATTACTAATTATAGCACAACCAATACACATCATACACCAGTAAAATAAAAGTTATACAAACATGAAATCTGTGGTCTTCTGGGTTATTACACGGCGTCGTGTGGTAATTGTTTACCGACGTTTCGTCAGTAAACAATTACCACACGACGCCGTGTAATAACCCAGCAGACCACAGATTTCATCAACATCACAGCAGAAGCCTGAAATCAAGGTTTATACAAACATGTAATGGCAGCTCTGCAAGAGAAGTGTTATGTCACACCACACCACAGAAGGGGCATGGACATATGCATAGTGACAAACTTCATTTACATTCAAACACTAAACTTTTCACAATCCTTCATTCACCAACTGTTCAAAATACTATTGTGTTTTTAGCTGAAACAATATTTACAGATGAACATGCACGTAGTTTCCCTTCATAACTCTCTTACTTTCATATTATACAATTCTCGCCATATTCTTTTATAGCCACATGCATAAAAAAACACAAAATATATTCTGGTATAGTTAGGTGTCCAGGCTTTGTGATTTTGTATAAATCATGCCCTAGTTCTTGAAGTGTATGTGTATTTATGTCCATATAAAACAAGTTCAAGCTTTGGTTTTGTGTTAGTAAATCAGGGTAGAATTCGAGTTTGTGTACAGCTATTAGTGTAGTGCTTACAGTGATTTGGCTACTGCCTAAGACATGTGGGAACTCGTAAATATGTTGCACGCAGTGGTATGAACTCTTTAATGATTTAGGTAACGCTTTTACTTCACAAGTAAAACTACCACATAAACCAATGTATCTACCTGAAATGTTACTTCACGATTAGCGACAAAATGTGGTTCTAACGCATCTTGACTATAAGAATTTTTAACAATTCCACATCTCATACTTTACTTTTAATTTACACCTGTAGTATATCAGATCTTTAAAGTAGTGTACGGCCTGTCGATTGCTTCTACGAAGTGAAAATATGTGTAGCCGAGGTTTTTAAATATAACAACTTTTACCCGACTTGTTCTGTTAGTGTTTATATTTCAGCACTCGCCAGCACTTCAGTTTTCTTACCCAATGCCACGGTAGGGAGGCAACAAAGTCGTCGAAACGGGTCTTTGACGAAATGAGAGCAGTACAAGAATCTGTACATTGCTTGCTAGAATGCTGGTGCGCAAAATGGAAACATTCCAGACTATTGGCAGTGATAAAATATGTTGAAAGTACCCTACACCCACGCTATAACCACAGACACACTCCTACTTTTACCACGGCTCACCTATCTACGCACGTCACTGCGAACCACGGATGGTATGTCCACGAACACATAACACATATATCTCAGAACTGATTTAAGATAGATACTAATACATACCAGTAGCACATGTAACAATGCATTGCATGATTTTACAGTAATTAAATTGTCACTCACTCTGTGGGTACAGTGAGGTTTCTTATTAGTAATTCTAACGACAGTACGAAGTAAACACATGACCAATTAAAGAAGTTCCGCAATTATTTTTTACAAAACATCATTCCTTTACTTAAAAAAGAAGTAAACTTCAAGTAGCCATTACAGAAACATACCCCCAGATTCCCTGGAAGGGATCCGCAGAGCACACTTTGGCAACCACTGCACTATAGCAAACATAATGTGGAAACAAAAGTGAAGTGACTGTTTCACTAAAAGTCCACTGAGTCTTATTTGATCTGCAAACCACAATTTCAGCACCCTATTTTGTCAACACAGTTCATTAGCAGCACTGCCAATTCAATGTCGCAAAGGAAAAGCAACTTCCTATTTCTCTCACCATAATATTACATATTCAAGAATTCTGAAAAATTGAACTTTTACACAATTCTGCAGAGCCTATTTGGCCCAAAAAGGGCACAGTTTGGGAACTACCAGGCTAGATGTACATTCCCTTTAAAAAAAAACAAACAAACAAACAAACAAACAAACACTGCTGCTCCATTCATTACTGTTATATCCAAGTTTAGACTCCTGTAACCATAGCATGATAGAACAGGCAGTGCTGTAATGAGATCTGAGATGACTGACACAAATCTAGACAATTCTGAGGAAGACTTATGCACAACCATGTTTAAATTTTATGCCAGAGGCAAATTTCCAACCATGTGGGGGATACTTTTTCAAATAAAAAAAATACTTGTAAGGGCTCTAGGGCTCAGTTCTACTACTTATGGGGAACTGAATTTTTTATGCTCAAATTACAAAACAAGTAGAAATACACATGATTTCCTAATGGAACAAGGCAACACTGTTGTGGTGCATGTTAAGTTCCTATGAACAATGCACACAATTACGGATGTAAGTCAAAAGTTATGTCTTTACTTGGACCAGGGGTCCACAAATTTTCCAAACACCTAGGCGCCAACTCCAAATTCTTTGTGCCATAAGACTAACATGAAGCGAGCTCCATAATAAAGACGTGGGGTGACCTGTGAACCTCATTGTTATCTGGCACTTTCTGATTGGTGCATGTGAACTGAAAAACATTTTTGTATGCAAGGGCAGAAACTGCAATAATTGTCAAATTATCCAGCACCACTGTACAAAATTTAGTCCCCTGGGTGACTAGGCACCCTAGATTTGTGCATCCCTTACTTTGACAAAATGTGGGAAACTCAAAACCACAAAATAAAACATACAGCAAAATTACAGCTCCTGCAGTGACAGGAGTCAGACACAAAGGCAGGGGAGAAACTGGTGACTCAAAAGAGTGATAGGGTATCTCAGGACATGAAAGTCTACATTATGATATATTGGCCATCAACACTTCAAAGACAAAAACTGACCTGAATTATGTTTAAAAATTCATTCATACCATACAGCAAACACATTCAAGTCTCCATTATAAAGACCAGTTAAATGAATGCTATACACACAAACAATGTTTGTTCCGACGTCCATACAAAACACACAAACACACTTTGTAGGAATAACAATTTCTGAATGTTAAAACCAGTGTTACATAAAATAACTGCTAGGCTCTACAAAGTAAACCTCTCCCCTGCCCAAGGATTCTGTGCGAATGCTACTACCACAGGCCTGCAAGTTCTGACAACACTGAAGTAACTTATCAGTGGGTCTTGCCAATGACAATTCTACAAGTGTGGTCTGCAAACTGTTCCTCTAACAATGGCGAAAAGACATTAACACTGGGAGTTTCCCCTGTATATTCATTTAACTCATGGTGGTTCCAGCTCCCCTAGATCTGTAAACTGCAGGAACTCACTCATTCCAAAGTAACAACAGAAGTTGACAGCCCAACATTCTATGCCAATATCCATCCTCACATTAAACAAAAAATGAGTCATTAATTATGGCGCTGGGACAGGAAAGATCAACATGCAAAAGCCTGTACCAATACTGGAAAATAAGGAACATAAACAGCCTGCATTAATCCTGGAATATAACCCGAACATAAAGTTCATTTGAACGTTCAACTTCTTCAACCGTACTTTCTAAGACACATTCAGAATAACAAACATCACAATCCATAACCTCACAAACATCTGTAGAATTTACTACAAAGAGTGGTGGATCAGTAACTGCCAGGAAACACCCTACAGTCAAAAGTGTCTCAACTGAAAGACATTTTAGAGATTGGATTCTGCTCATAAAAAAGAAGTCATGGCCAACAAAAAGATGCACACCATGTTATGAACAAAGGGGCAGACATGTTTTCACCTCCAAATTGTGATGATCTCAACATATAGGTATGCTGCAAGACGTACCACACAAAGCTCAACCTTTAAGTAAAATCTATTATGTTCCCAAATCATGGTTTGTGCTGAAATATCCAAGTTCCTTTGAAATCCATCACCACTAGTAGCATTGTGCCTTGCAGTCACACCCAGCACCACAAAAATGAAATTTATATTTCTCAACAGCAAATCCTCGAAAAACATTGTTCTGATTTTGTATTCAAGTGCCTCATAAATACGGAACAGAATAGCCTAGAGTCGGTATTTTTGCGTCATGATCAAATTCAATCCTTCCACTCTGAACATTGATTACTGTTGGGTAAGGCGCGTTCTACAATACAAAACCGATATGCTAATACCCTACTTATATACAGTATTTCAAAAGTGCCAAATTAATTTAACATCTAACGGCAATGTTAGATTCAACAGAGGAAGGTTGATTAACATCACGTGAAATGGCATACAAACCTAACGCCTTCTGCAAAAACACTCTTCTACTACCTACGTGATTCCCTTACGCGACCTACTGTGTGTGTGCATATATAATGTAAATAATATTTATTATGTCAGTAAAAATTATTGCAATTTCCCAGCCGGTAAATTGACAAAATGGCGATTCTGCTGAGGGCACCCCTTTAAATGCGTCCATTTCCTTATGACACTCAGTCACAATAAATTACACCCAAGCAAATAACACTATTCTGTCATGCATTTCTGGTTTTTACTTACGTTTTATAAAAATAACCTCGTAGGAACTACGTCCTTGGTACTAGTCACAAATAACTACACCCTATAACACCTATCTAGTTCCCGACGGAATCCTCAACGCAAAGCTAGATAATCTGCCACCCAAACCATGGGTTACACTGCCGGAAATTATGGTACAAAATAAGTCAAAATAATACGGTGAATTAGAACATTTAAAACTTTCTCCTACAGATTAACAACTTTTCATGCGCATAAAATAAATTAAAAATTACATTTACATTCCTAGAAGAAGCTCATTTAGATTAATTAAGTAATAAATATGTAAGTGGGATTATTTTGTACAACATCAGGGTATGTTCGGAAAATTGTACAGATCCGTCTATGGAGTCATTCAACAAAAACATAATCGAAGACAAATAGCCTTAATATTCTTCATTCCGTACATTTTAACTTTATATTTAAAGTCCGACAAATGTACAATTTAATCACATTAATTGTGCACTTTCCCTGTCCTACATGTTTCGAACCCTTAATTTGGGTTCATCTTCAGGGACACATTTTCTAAAATCGCACACTAGTTACACCAACTGGCACAATTATTTACATGAATTGTTTACAATTGTTCACATACACTGTTTAAAACAAATAAAAGTTAAAAATTGTGGTTGTTGGTTGTTTCAGTCTTACATTGGTTAAAAATTGTATAAAAGTTGAACAATCGATGTTCACCACCCAACAGGCAACTTAATCCGATAAACAGGATATCAAAACAGTATAGTTTACTGTAGAACATGAATATGACTTGTAGTAACAGTGGAAAAGCGTGAAATCTGTCAGGATATTTTGCACCATTTTCGAATACCAAACCACAACCTCTGAAATACAGCCATGTATTGAGACTGTACAATGGAAGAATGAACACTTGTCAAAATATCATAAAATATGTGTAACTAAATTCTTATACAAGGCATATACAACAATGGTTTTAGGTGTAGGACACTGCCCACTGTCTGAAGAGTACTTGTTATATGGGTGTTGGAAGATGGCTCTATGCCTGCCTTCATGTGAGTGTCATTTTAGTGACATTTGTGTACAATTTTTAACTTACCTCCAAATAAACATTCATACGTAAAAATGACACAAAACGCATGAACACAACAGCACAACAAACACTCAACACATCATTTCTGTTAAACCTTCCTCAGTCATGAGATTATAGTCTTCTAGAATGTAATGCCATATCACCTGATTTCTGAATGATTTTGCCATCTGTGCTCAGGGGTGCACTAGCTGTACCATGAAGGGGGAAGGCAGGCTGTTTTCACAAAATGTGGTAAGCTAGTAAAGCAATTTCAGGGTGGGTCTCTATTGTCACTATCTGCTCTGCTACAACTTGTAATTTTGTGTTCAGTCACTAGTCAATGTAAACAGACATACATACACACACACACACACACGCCATTTCATTTATTAATCCACCATAGTTCCTATGAGAATTACATTCAAGTGGATGTGGTTACCGCCAAATGAACATATGCTTCCTCAAGCTGTGATGTGACAACACTGCAATCTGCACATACCTCTATGCACAGGTCACTGTTGTCACTTTACCATACAGTCAGCAGCAGAATGGTTGGAGATGGAATTCACAAAGCTGAATTCACAGTGACAGTTTATTAACCTTCATCAACCTACAGATACATACTGATGAAGTTGTGCTACAAACATTACTTTGTGACTTACAAGAAATATGAAGCTCTGTTAAGAACTAAGAAAAGTTCCTTATAATAAGAGGACTAATGTGTCAATTTATGCAATCCATGTACATCAAATAAAATACCTAAACACAGCTGTCATTACTAATTAATATATGTACTTCACCTGAAATTTTTAAAAGACAAAATTACTATTTAAACACTTTTACTCTTGATTAATCAGCAATAGAATGAATAGATCACAGATATGTTGCATTAATACCTATTAAAACACACTGTCATAAACCTTTATTCTCAACATGTCCTTGTGATAACAAATAACCCATTGATCACAACTACATTTTTACTGTTTTCACAATTTAGTATTCATCATGACATGTTGCTGCCAACCTGGCCATCTTCAGATAATACACAATACAGTATATCATAGGAAAGCACAGATCATCTAGTTTAGTCAAAGAGGTTGACTCCACGAAGTCCTGCGCCCTATGGCAATCAAGAACATGTCCATCAGAGCCATTCAATGCTTTAACGTTGGGTATCAAAGATACTTTCAAACGACACACGTGTAACAAGTACACTAGTTATGTTCGTTGTTATTTCTTTCCTCTCGTTATAGCTCTCACCTGTTAGATTGCTGTATGTCACTTGGTGGTTTGTATATATAATTCTGTGAGAATTCTTCTCTGATCCTTGGAGATGAAGGCATTATGTTCCTGTGTAATGTCAGGAACCAATTACACAGCGAAACAGTTTCAATTCTTAGATAAATGGAATCCTTTACCGATACCTTACTCTTCATATTGCCTTCACACGCACATTGAACTGTCAGCTAAGATAAGAGATCCCACATATTAAAAATAAAAAAGTAGAGCACTAAAAATGCTTAGGTGGCTGTGGAATAGTGGTGGCAGAAGACAATTTTTAAAATTTTAAAAATAAAAAGGTACTGTACTATAAAACTGCCAGGATACCATAAATCAAATAATAATTTTTTGGATCCAAATATAAATTTCAATGAACAACCAAATTATATTACCCAATGAGGTAATGTTGTAACATTTTATCTCAAGTCAAAAGATTGTCGAGACACTCGGCATGTCTTTGTGCTTACCTTATTAATGCCAGGTTTAAAATTTGCATTGCCACCTTTATTTTTAAGAGTAAATGTGTATCTGTTAAATGTGATATCTTGGAGTTCATGAATGAAAACAACTGTACATGCAAATATGTGCTACATTATTTGGTAAACAAATTGAGTAATTTTTTAAATTAACAATAATAATAAAAACAAGATATTAGCTTCATCAGAACATGAAACTGCAAAGGGAGTTTCACTCAACAGTTCAGCAATGGAATGTATTATCTTATCCAATCGAACATTTTTCTTTATAAATTGTAAACTTTGGGCCATATTCACAGTTTGTTTCGACAAGTTTAGTAGACCACCAAAATAATTCAAATGGAACACACACAGCTTGAGGGCTGCCAGTTTGACGTGCCTGGTTTATTTTATCACATTTTCAATATGACTGACCTTAGAGCATCAGAGATGATGATGATTAGTTAATTGGATATGACATAAGAAGAAAACAGCCATGGCCTATGCTCATTCATCATTCTGGCATTTGCAGTGACTCATACATACATACATACATTTCATTATCCATTACACAGTCATAGTAACAGCTGATGGATATGAAACAAGTCTTTACAATAAGCTTGGAAAACTATAACACATTTCAGTCAGATTAGTTGGTCTGCAGGCCACGAAATGAAAGCAATATCTCCCAAATGCAAGGGACAAGTGCTTCCTATTCACCTTCTGTGTTTTGTTGTTATGATTTACTCTAATCAGTGATCTACATCACACATTCTTCTTTTTTCCAAGGTTTTGGTGCTTCATTTTCCATTCTCAAACAAAAATGATATTGGCAAACTGTTATTTCTAGTAAACAGCTATCTACCATTAGTGATTTCAAATAATTCAGTACATGCTGTTTCTTGCTATTAAGTCCATACATAAGTAAGAAACTAGTTACACAGAGCACAGGCTTTCTTCAGACACCAGTAGAGGTCAGCTAGACATGAAGTTCTGCACCTTTTCCATAACCTCAAATTCATCACCTTGCTCACAACATCTTGCTGCTAGTCCCTGCCCTGAGCTGAAAAAAAATGCAGTCCAACCCCTCCTGTGCATATGTTTGTCCATATTAATGTTATCCCCACATACATGCCCACGTTTCTTGACTTTAGCATACTTAATTTTAATTCTGGGCAAACTGTTTAGCATTTACATAGTTCATTTTATTCATCTATGACAATGTAACTGCACACCTTTATTAAACCCCATGTTCGTATGTTTCTGGATAAAATACTTGCCTCCACATTCTGTTCTCATATTCTCTCATTCGTCATGGTAAGTGAACAAATTCAGCATCCATATGAAAGAACAGCTAAGATCATAGTTTCATAACTGTACATAAATGTAAAGTATCTGTACTTACCTAACAAGCTGTTTTGACTGTGTCATGAAAGGATGTCTGTGTTCAAGGTATGATCTTTTACTGAAATAAACACAATCATAATGAACTGCACACAAGTTGGAAACTTTTCAACATACAACATACATCAACACAGTCTTAATTTCTTGTACGCAGAACTACTATTCTTCTTAAATACTCAATGTCTCCTTTGGGAAGCTTACACGTAACACATTCCAAAATTACTACACTGTCCCATTTCTAATATACAGACACAAAAACTGATATCACACAGACACGCAGGTCTTCTGGAATGTCATGGTGTGTCAACTGGTAAACAGTTACTGATGCTTCAAAGGAGGATAGTACCATCATCTTCAGGGTCAAACAGTTCTAGAGGACTAGCTGCATGGGAAGATATGGGTATATTATGCAAGTACAGACAACAAGGGTGGTGAAAGGAGCATTGGGATAGAAAGCCAATGTTGGTGGTAGTGATACGTACTTGGCAAGGCCTTGGTATACTGGCAGGGATGTTTGTGACACAGCTTGGTGGTCAGATGTGAAGGTTAAGCTACATGATAAAAGACTGGGACCTGGTGGTTGGCTGCATAGTGTTTAATTCTTGACAAATTCTGACACTGCATAACATCAATGGGAAAGCAATAAGAATACAATGTTGGGTAAGACCTAAGACATTTTTCATAAGAGGCAGTAAAAATAAATATCACTGCTTGTTCTAGAAATTGGATCTTGTACATCCAGCCTCCAGCCAATCACCTTACTGACTGTGCTTAAGGTCTTTTTCATCCGCAAAAATGTGATTTTGAATTGCAGTAACTTACCGAAACCAAAAATGAGAAATTCAAGAACAGCTTATTACTTTTCCAACAGAACAGTAAGAAAAGTGGCACTGGAACAGGATTTTTTCCAGGTACTCCAGTTATGAGCTGTCAGTATCATTCCACCAATGCTCCATTCTCATTCATCATCTATCACTGATGCTATATGATTTTAGCAATTAACAGCATCATTAAATAAGACACTTAACAAAACTGTACCTGTAGAACCAAGTTACTAAATCACACATGTGCAGTAATTGGTTGCACAGGTTTACTGTATATTTGCATTTACTGAACTCTGGTGTCTTCCATCAAGAACATTATCACATAATACGTGCTTACGCTGCAGGCACAGTAACCACATCAAGTCCAGTCACAAATAATTGAGTCTGACTCACTAAGATGCTGCAAAGGCAGACACCACAGCTTCACTCAAGCTGAACGTCTCTGTCCGAACAGTTTCAGACCTGCCGTCCGCCTACGACGCTCAATGTCACAATCTCATTATCTCATCACAGCTGTGTTGATGAACATTTGCGTCTTCTGACATGTTACAACGTGCCGACAGTTACGGATGTTTCGTTGGAGCGTCCTATAGCCATTTTCAGGGTGGAGTCATGGACCGCTTCTCCGAAACGTCGATGAAGCCTTACATCTCAGACACCTTAAACCTGTCTTATTGTAACTTTGCAATAGCAACTCCGGCTGCACCTCAGAAGTAAAACAGCGTAACTGCCGTAATTGGTCACAATGAAGCTGGCTCATGTTCAGGAAAGAACGCCTTACAATGATAGTCATCATGTGGCCAAAGCGCCGACACACCGACTTTGCCCGTTAAGGTGGGCTGGTCATGCGGTACTTGTGCGGGCAGGAAACGGAAGTGATGAAAACAAACATAGACAAAAGAACGACAAGAAAATGTGACAAAAGAAAGAAGAATGAAAATAAAAATGAAAAACAGGACACTAAGAAAGAAAGATGTAGAGATAATGTAAGAAAGAAAGACTTGCTTGTCTCAACTTGGGGTGCAGAAAACCCTGGGTGTGCAAGGTGCCATTTCTGAGTATGAAAGGTGCCATTTTGGGTGTGCAAGGTGCCATTTTGGGTGTGAAAGGTGCCATTTTGGGTGTGCTAGGTGCCATTTCTGGGTTGCTAGTTGTCTTTTTGGGTGTGCAAGGTGCCATTTTGGACGTGCAAGGTTCCATTTTTGGTTGTGCAAGGTGCCATTTCTGGATTGCAAGGTGCCATTTCTGGGTTGCAAGGTGCCATTTTTGGGCGTGCAATGTGCCATTTTTGGGTTGCAAGGTGCCATTTCTGAATGTGCAAGGTGCCATTTTAGGTGTGCTCTTTCCATGAGGCACATCGCAAAGTCACATCGCTGCTCACTACGCCAACTTAGCTGCCCGCCCGTCCTCTCTTTCTCCGCACCTGAGGTCTCCAGCGTCACAGTAAAGTACGTCGCTAGATGTCAGCACCATTCTGTGCGCAACGCGAGTCCGTCTGTCTGTCCGTAAGTACTATTAGCCACTAAACCGTTCGTCGAGTATTCACGACGTTCGGCACAAAAGTCGTCATAAAAAGCAGTCGAGCCGTAATTTTGGCAAAAGTCGGTGCAGTGACGTCATACTTTACTAAGGGCTGTCAGCGTGTCTGTCTGCACGTTTCGTGAAGGCTAGCACGAGGTGCAGGTGACGTTAGTGACGTGTTTGGTGCAGATTGGCCACACTGCACTTGAGATAGTCCACGACGTTTCTGTCCCTAGTTGTGCATATCCTTTGGCCCATTTAGGTGCAATTTTATATAAGAAATCTGCATTAGAATTGCACCCAAGGGGGGAGGGGGCTGCCGGGTTGCTGCCCCCCATAAACCTCCAAAACCGAAATTGAAAGCAAAACGTATTGGCTGTGAGATCAAAGACGCAGCATGATATGCTATTGTGTTCTCACAGATTTAAGAAAGCTCCCACCAGGATGCGTGCTGTGTTACATGGCATTAAGACAGACACGGCCTGACAAAACACTAGCGCCTGCCGTCGACTGGCTCCATTAATCTCTACCCCAGTCACTGTCTTTAACAATGCGTTTGTGACGGCGGTGAAACCAATTTATGTCCTGCCCAGGGGTGTCATCAGGAGCCACTATGAAGTTGTCTGTGTTCGAAGTGCAGTAGGCGATTTTACGGGGGGGGGGGGGGGGGGGGGGGCAGTTTGACAGACTGGTTGTGAGTTAATTGTGCGTGCGTCAAGAGTTCTATCTTTGCTGCTCCTGACAGTTCTCGTTTTGTGCGACATTTAGCGACAGTAAAATTGACACCGAGAGGTGTTCAATGTGTCTACGAACTTGTCTTTACCGCGACATGCGAAGTATCTATCTACAAGGGGCAAATTTGTCAAATGCAACAGTCACGGGAACTAGGTATGTTGCATGGACATGCATTGGTATCTACAAGACATGCGAGTCTCAGATTTTATATATATATACATATATATCAGAACAAACTTAGAATTTAACCCTCTAAAGCCCAGTGGTTACTATACGTACCACCATGTTTAACATTCACAAATTCTACGTTCTGCCCACACAGTGTATTTATGTGGTTTTCTTCGAGCACTCCTGCTCTCCCCAAAGGAAACAGTATATAATTTGAAGATCAATATAAATGAATTCCCATATCTTTGAATTTGACACACACAAGCTGGGTTTTCTGGAACTTCTATATTCTACATGGGAAACATAATGACTTGTATAAAAAACTAAATTACTTTTTTTACATTATATTAAATTTGTCTAGATATTGTAATTATTTTATCTGACATTCATCAATTTCCACATCCTGTTGGCTCATTTATTGTGTTGATGTAGCCCACGCAGCCACAACGCCCACATGTGTGGCACAGTAGCAGCAGGAAGTAACAAATGATGGCTGTCACATAAAGTAATGACCCTGTACAAATCAATAAGTCACTTCTTCCTTGTGTAACAGGAAGAGAAACACTGTTTCATCACTGTCTACATGTCATGGTTTTTTTAGCGTCACGGGTCGTGACCACAGAATCCCCGGCCTGACTGATACGAGTGAGCAGTAATACAGGAATCCTCGTCTGCGAACCACGTGACAGCAGTCTGTGTGTTACTGCGCAAGATTGTCGAATGGGATGTGGGCTTTTTGTGTAGTGTAGGAGGTAGCTGACTGGGGTGTGGGCTTTGTGTGTAGTGTAGGAGGTAGCTGAATGGGCTGTGGGCTTTTTGTGTAGTGTAGGAGGTAGCTGACTGGGCTGTGGGCTTTGTGTATGTTGTGTAGGAGTTAGCTGACTGGGCTGTGGGCTTTGTGTATGTTGTGTAGGAGTTAGCTGACTGGGCTGTGGGCTTTGTGTGTTGCAGTTACAATGGGTTCCTGCCGCCCGGTGACCGGGGTCGCAGGAGGAGCAAGTTCGTCTTGTACAAGAGGGCGTCACCGACTGGCGTGAAGCGATCAAAGCATTACGTTGTCGACACAGCACACTGCTCGCAGGTGAGTTCGGATTTAATGTATTGCTTCTGTTTTGATGGAATTCATCGCGTTGTGCTTACAATAAATGAATGGTAATTTGTGTGTACATGTTTCTGTCTGTACGACCGTCTTCAGGCACTTTGACTGACAGTGATGTGTTAACAACCTCACACTGAACAGTGACATATACTTGTAAGCACTTGATGTGAAACCTCAGATTGACATATATTATTCTGTTTTATCTTATTTTTATACTTCAAACCATTTCTATGACTGGCAAACGATTACTTATATATGGTCTTCCTCGTGTTTTTTAAACTTGGCTAAGAGCCTGAAGATGACCTAGTTTAGGTCGAAACATGTAGATCAATTAGACTCTGCCGTCTAATAAAGGTACTGACATTCATGTCACTGACACAACGGATGTACATAAACAATGTGAGGGAATTGGAACTGGAGTTAGTGAGTCAACAGACTGATGCCTCTGAAAAAGGAGGAATGGAACAGTAGTGATGGAATGCAGTCCGTCTGAACTAATCGTGTTCTAAAGCAGTGTCAGTTAACCTTTAGGTCTGACGTATTGTCTAAGGCGCCCTTTAAACCGTCGTCATCCTTTCCTGCCCTGAGCGCGTCGGGGTTCAACAAGTTAAAAATAATTAGTGAATCGTATACCTCCATTCCGCGTTAAATGAATATTTGGTTTGTTTCACGCTGCCGACTACTTTACCAGGAGGAAACTCAGTCTGTAACAAGAAGGCTGTTATCGATAGCTTGGATCGGCTGAGTTGTGTACTAACGTTTTGCCACTGAGTGAGATGTATGTACGTCAGTCGACTGAAAACAATCCAGCTTTCGAGCGGTAATTCACTTGTTAAGATTTTTATATCTATTGGCTGAGTCAGACATAGGACGTGTATTTCACACGTTTCCTACTGTGTAGTTAGCGTAGTGAGAAACAAAACCAAACAGATCAGAAATGAACAAACTGGACAGTCATAAAGGAGCTTTGTGTAGCGTGTATCGCAGGCAGTGTTAAATTTCGTGTTCGAGAAATATTACGTCAACCTTCTGACAGCGAATTTGTGGGTGCAAAGTACGTCATCTCCTGTCTTTTCAAATAAAACGGCAAACAAATCTTTTATGTTTTTTAAGGCTTTTGTCTGAAAATTAAATCTTCATTTTTCTTGATGCTGAATTTTCACCTATGTCTTCGTATGTTCATTTAGGTTCAAAAATGTTTTTGTATGGTGAGTCTGACTGTTCAGGTATATTCTGTTTTGCTAAACAAGGCGGAGTGGATATGCTCTTGCAATCAGTACCCGATAACCTTATATGTTTGACTGCTACGCAGAGCTGACTACGTTGTGTGCGTGATCATTAGATTCAAACGGTGAGTCGCATATGTGAGAGAGTTTCAGATAAGGTACAAAAATTTTTATAAAGCGCATTGAAACGGTATCAATTCAAGATAGCTGAGAGCCCATAATGAGCAATGAATGAATCTACGCAACTCGGGAACATTGTGAGTCGTACTAGGCGTTAAGGAAACAGTGAACTTTAAGAAGCTCTGCTAAAATCCGTTTTGTAATGATGTCCTAACGCCCCAAATAAACCGACATAACTGCAAATCTATAAGTTCGGAATTTTAGTTGTGTGTATTACTAGGTAAAAAAGGAACAACCGATCTTTATTTCAACCTAGACCCGTAAAAATGCCTTGTTTCATTTAAAAAACCCAAATTAAATAATTATAACTATGTTTATCTTTAACGATAAATATAAATTACTTCAGTCTAACGAATGCCAAGTTTAAAGGCCAAGCGGGAACCAGAACCGTATCTACAGGTATGTGCCGTTATAAGGCATTTTCTCGATTAAAGGGCAAGCTGAGAAATGACGTATGCCCGATTACGGGTTATAAGCAGAAGTTTCTGATTTGTCCGCATGTCGTAAGCGACCAGGCGGTTAACACGTGGATTAAAGTTGAACGGAAGTGCATTCATCCGTAGTGCGAAGACGAGCATGCCCATGATATGGCAATCTCTCAAACTGACTGTAGGCTACTGACACTGCAGTTGTCAAGTATCGCGCGGAATTCGTAAGCTTTGTTCGGCTGGACTGTTGTGTCTAGACAGCATTGCACACACTGATACTGCATTGTTAATGTAACACAGCAGACTGCACGGTCTGTTAAATGCTTTTCCCATCTGTTAATTTACTTTCTTTAAGTTTCTTATCATTATTGTGGTGGCTGTCGACCAGTACGGACGTGTCTATTCAGTGCTCCCTCCTGGTGCGTCAGTGTTGCTAGTATCTGTGAGTGTGGGGTCTGCCAGCCGGTCGACTCTCCTGCCTTGCCGGCGAAATGACGGCGAGCAAACATCAGTGTGGCGTGTGTAAAAGGCCTTTTATGGCAAACATAAATCTTTACGTTGTTGTGGGCCATGTGCTTCTCGATTTCACCAAGCTTGCCTTCGGCTGAGTAATAGTGAGTACTCTGTCTACTTTGTGAATGGTGAGTCCACCTATCAGTGTGATTCCTGTAGGCTGAAACAACGTGCTGGCAGGAGTGACGATACTCCTCTTCGTCCTACCCCGAGGGTGCCTTATGATGGTGATCATATCGCTCGCAACGACCATGACATCGACCTACTTGGTGCCCAGCTTGAAGCTATTCGTTCAAACGGTGAGAGCGCCAACAAACTGATTGAAAACTTGGTCGACATTGTGCAAAAATTATCTGATGAGGTAAAGATATTGAGAAAGGATAACGAAAATCTTAACATCAAACTGGATCACATAGCAGCTGCAGAGTGTCGCTGTCGTGTGTCCCTTAGTCTGGGGGCGACTTGTGAAGCCCCCCCATCTGCTGTTCCAGAAGCAAACACGGTCAAATCCTACAGGGATGTTCTAACTACTGGCTCCACATCTCGTAGCCAAACCCGGCTAATCCTGATAACCCTGGACGAGTACAAGCGACATCTACTAAGTTTCTGGTTCCACATGCTGAGAACTGAGACGAAGGCTTCACTATGGTAATCAAAAAGAAGAGGAATAAACCGGATGGTCTTCCTATTTCTGGGACACATAAAAGT
This sequence comes from Reticulitermes speratus, assembly GCA_021186555.1. NCBI lineage: Eukaryota > Metazoa > Arthropoda > Insecta > Blattodea > Rhinotermitidae > Reticulitermes > Reticulitermes speratus. The sequence goes on along the minus strand of JAJKFL010000237.1, from coordinate 44,389 downwards.
AGGCCAGCTATGGTAGGGGCCAGAAACTCCTCCTGCCTCCCTGTAACAACTAAAAAACCGAAATTAAAATCACTTTTCATATCGCGCCTTGGTCCTGATGTTTCGGCATCAGATGTTGAAACTTACTTGCAGGGCCATTTAAAGTTGGCCTCTCTTACTTGCACTAAGTTGAAAACCAAATTTAATTCTTATTTATCGTTTCATGTGTCAGTTATGGAAGACGATTTTCTCCTGGTTAATGACAGTGCAGCCTGGCCAAATGGCTGCTTAATTGCACCGTTTTACGGGCGGCTTAGTCCTGAGCAGGTATACGCCTTGGAATGTCCCGACAAAGCCACTGAGACCCAAGCACCGGCATCACCCTCCAGTCTTAAGTTTACACCGGATGCCGTTGTCCCCATTGGTACCGTTAGGGCCGAAGGAGGAGGCACTTGCCCCAGCGAATAATGGACAACTCTCTCGCAAATGGTTTTGGTGATAGCCCATCTATCTTACACACACATTTAGACATTTACTACCAGAACGTTCGTGGCCTTAGGACAAAGGCTTCGGAACTATTTGCTAATGTCCACTCATCTGATTTCCCTGTTATCTGTTTGACCGAAACCTGGCTCAATGGTTTGTGTTACAATCAAAATCTTTTTCCTGGAACTTACTTGGTGTACAGAGCTGACAGAGTCAGTACAGTGAAATCACGTGGAGGTGGTGCCTTAATTGGCATATCCGATAACGTCTCAGGCGTTGTACGTAGAGCTGACCTAGAACTGGTAGAGGAATGCGTGTGGGTTGAAATACCTGCCATGGATGGCATTAATTTACTTATTGGTAACCATTACTTTGCGCCGGACACAGCTGTGGACACTACAAAGCAGTATTTTTGCAGTTTAGAAAATATATTAGACACCCATAATTTTCGAGTTCTCGTTATTGGAGACTTCAATGTACCTGGTTTTGACTGGAAACTGGGAGTATCTTCTAGTAGTTCACACTACTATAACAAATTAAAGGGTGAAGCCATATACACCTCCACGTGTTTACTCGGCGTATCTCAGCAGAATTATTCTTGCAACAATGGCAACCTGCTCGACCTTCTTTTCACCAACTTCACTGATTTTTCCATTAGCTATGACGCGCACTATCTTGTGCACCCGGACGTTTTCCATCCTCCTTTTGTGGCTGAATTATTGCTACCTACTAGAAGGTCAAATTTATTGCCTAATATTTCTGTTAGAAAGTATTCTTCTGGGGATTACTTAGTGTTATATAACACTCTGTCTACACACGACTGGTCTTCTCTCTATAATGAAACCTCTGTTGACGCTGCTGTCGATAGACTCACAGTTGCTGTTACTCATGCAATTGAAAAGGCTATTCCTACTAGGTGCGTAAAGAGGTGCAAATTCCCCGTATGGTTTTCCAATGAATTAAAATTGTATATTAGGAAAAAGAATTACTTTTACATGCGTTTTAAGAAATATAAGTGTAACTACTTTTATGACAAATTTTCCGCATACCGTAGACTTGTCAAAGCTACCATAAAGTCTGACAAGCTTCAGTGGCTTAAAAGTATTGATAATAACCTCAAGACAAATCCTGTGCATTTTTGGAAATATGTTTCTTCATTCAGGAAAAGTGATAACAATTCAATTGATCTTGAGGTAAATGGAAACCATCTGTCCCAACCACGAGAAGTTGCTGAGGCTTTTGCTGACTACTTTAAAAGTGTCTTCAAAAACCCCTACCTACGTGACCCCTCTACTGCTTTTCAGTCCTTTGATTCTCTATCTCTAGCACCAGTCTCTGACTTCGACATCTGCAAGGCCATCAAGCGCTTACGACCTTCAAAATCTGTTGGTATTGACAACATACCTGCATTTATTATAAAGGGTTGTTCGGATATTTTTGTACCTGTTCTTAAATTTATTTTCAACCTTAGCTTATGTCAGCGAAGTTTCCCTACCCTTTGGAAACAGACTGCCGTTATCCCAGTTTTTAAAAAAGGAAACAGAGCTTCAGTGAATAATTACAGGCCTATTTCTATACTTAATACATTTTCCAAAATATTTGAATTTGTTATTTATGAACAGGTTTTTCACTATGTTAAGTCCAAATTTAATCCTTCGCAGCACGGCTTTATGAAATCCAAATCCACTGCTACAAATCTTGTTGCCTATTTAGACTTTATTGCTCCGCTGGTTCATTCCCAGAGACAGGTCGATTCCATTTATTTTGACTTCAGTAACGCGTTTGATCTCGTTTCGCATGAGATGCTACTTCGAAAATTAAGTGACTTCGGACTGTCTGCCGGTTACGTTAGCTGGTTCCGTAGTTACTTAACCAGCAGAACATCTTCTGTCCGTTACTGTGGAGCGCTTTCCACGTCATATGCTGTGCTATCTGGTGTGCCTCAAGGATCCGTTTTGGGACCACTGCTTTTCAACATTTTTATCAACGATTTGTTAGGTGTGGTCAAGTATTCTAATTGCCTTCTCTTTGCGGATGACAACAAAATTTTTCGTGAAGTAAAGTCCCTCGCGACAGTCTGTTAATACAATCTGATATAAATCGTGTTCGTGGATGGTGCATCTCTAATTTTATGAAGCTCAACATCAACAAGACTAGAGTTATTTCATTTTCTAGGAAAACGAATTTACTCCATTTTGATTACAAATTACGTGATTCCTTGATTACTCGAACCGAATGCATCAAAGATCTGGGAGTGCAAATTGACTCCAAGCTACACTTTCACAGTCATGTGGATTATATTTTTTCTCAATCAATTAGGTTACTGGGGTTAATTCGGTCAGTAACTTTTTCCTTTTCCACTCTGCAGAGCCTCTTGATGCTATATTGCACATTAGTTAGGCCTAAGTTAGAACATGCCTCTGTTACGTGGAACTCGATTACTTCCACTGATGCCAGAAAGCTTGAGCGCATCCAGCGCAAGTTTGTGTTTCTCTGTCATCGTCGTTTTTTTAGTCACTTACCCTACAGGTATGCTAATGCTTTAAATTACTTGGACTTACATACTTTAAGTGATCGTAGGTGCCACTTAGACGCCCTTTTTTTACTTAATGTTTATAATGGTTTAAAAATTTGCCCTACTCTTTTGGAAAGTGTTGGCCTTCGTGTGCTGAATCGAAATTTTAGAGATTTTAAACTGTTTTATGTTAATTTAAACTGTCGAAACTGCCCATCCGCAAGATGCGCTTCCGCGGCTAATGCCATCAGTGGGGATATTTGTGTATTCAATGGTAGGCCTGTTTTGATTAATGACTTGTTGTTAGTGTAAATATTGATTTAGACGCTGTAGTTCGGTCCATGCGACATTTTTATAACAAGTCAGCTATGTTCGGTCAGGGTATTGGATCCAGTACTTCTTTTACGTGGTTTTACTTCATATTTGTTTTGTTACCTTAGTGTTTGTCTTGTGTATTTGTACTGTTTTGTGTTGTGCTTTAGTGCTGGCTTTTTTATTGGCTCTTGTTGCTGTTAAGTCTGCACGTTAATAAATACCCATTGAATTGAATTGAATTAGTAATAAATCAAGTCATCTATGTTCTGTCAGGGTATTGGATTTCTGCCCCAGTACTTATTTACATTGTTTTATTACTTATTTATTTTGTGTCTTTAGTGTTTGTCTTGTGTATTTGTACTGTTTTGTGTTTTATTAGTGCTTTTGTGCTGGCTTTGTAATTGGCACTTGTGCTGTTAATTCTGCACGTTAATAAATACCCATTGAATTGAATTGAATTATTGTATGAGTTCTCGTGGTAAAGTTTAGAAGATGAAAAAGAACATTCTTATGTGAATCAACTTACATTTATCTAAATCAGAAGATTACAAATCACAATACAGGACACGTAACAACATAATACAGCAAATGCGCAACTTAACCTGGATATTCCGTACACTAAAAACAAGGCTGCCATAAATTTCAAACCAACATATATAAATGTAATCTTAAAAACATTTCAAACTTTTTAACCTTTTTATATATATATATATATAAAGTTTTCCCTAGAACAGGCCACGAAGGCCCACAGGGGGAGTAGAGGTATAGCTGTACTCTTTCTTTAACCCCGGCGCTAGATGGGGTGGGTTGCAACTCCACACCCCGGCCGCTTAACCCCGGGAAATAGACCCGGTACCCATTGTATAGGAGGCTGGTTTGGCCCCAGGGCCGGTCTGGACGGGTGCTGAAAATCTCGCCCCACCGGGATTCGATCCTCGGACCGTCCAGCCCGTAGCGAGTAGCTATACAGACTACGCTATCCCGGCCCACTTTATATATATATATATATACATATCATAAGTACGCACTGACACGTACTGATTTTATATGTTTCAATACTGGTATAATGTGTGATATAAGAGACGTTATTAGATGAACTAATTGATGTGTAGTGCGTGTAAACTTGGGACCGCTTGATGATGGCTTGGTAAAGCCGAAACATATGTAGGGGCATTAGACTATACATGTGGAAATACAGTGCATTTAACAATAGGTCACCAACAAATGCACAAACCGTCAATAAAGGTATAAAGGTATAAATTGGTGACCTATCGTTGATTACAGAAATGCACGGTGAATTAAGATTAAAATACAGTGCATTTGTTGGATTTTTAATTTGTGATTTGATATCATGATGCACGGTGAATATAATGTGGAATTTACATGTATCTGTTTTTTCTTTTGGCTTACCTTGAAAATCTGTTTAATATTTTGAAGAATTAAAAGTTGTTTGTGTGTCAGACATGTTGCTTTACTAACTCGTCTTTACGACTATGCTGATAATATCGATACACTAGCCTAAGTTATGAATGCATTTTAGGCGCGTTTGCAAAATTGCGAAAAAACGACTATTAGGTTCTTCATGTCTGTCCGTCCGCGTGGAACAACTCAGCTCCCACTGGACGGGTTTTCATGAAATTTGATATTTGAGTATTTTTTTAAAATCTGTTGAGAAAATTCAAGTTTGATTAAAATCTGACAAGAATAACGGGTACTTTACATGAAGAACTACGTACATTTATAATATCTCGTTGAGTTCTTTTTAGAATGAGAGATGTTTCATGGAATATTTATAGAGAAAATAAAAACACACATTTTATGTTCAGTTAATTCTTTCTCCGAAAATCTTTCCTTTAATGAGATAATGTGGAAACATCTGGTAGAGCAAGAAGGGCTACACATGACAATATAATACGGTACAGAAAAGATGCCACTTGCTTGCCAGATAACTAAGGCAAGAATGCAGACACACACACGCACTCATAATATTTGGTACTTATTGCGTCACAATTGATTAAATCCGTGTGATCTTGTAAAGCGTACCGCGTTGTTGCGTTTTCATTGCAGCAGTGGTTACGCGAACGCGTCACAATATTACGTGCCAAGTGTGTTGCCTGTCTCGCTCAATAAATTGTTGCTGCTACTGTCAGTGCCTTCTGTATTGCACTTGAAGCGTTCAGTCCAGTGTAGCGACTCGCTACGGACTGGACGGTCCGGGGATCGAATCCCGGTGTGGGCAAGGTTTTCCGCGTCCGTTTAGAACGGCCCTGGGGCCCATCCAGCCTCCTATACAATGGGTACCGGGTCTCTTTCCCGAGGGTAAAGCGGCCGGGGCGTGGAGTTGACCACTCACCCCCCATCTAGTAAAGGTAAAGATAAAGGTGTCCCTAGAACAGGCCATGAAGGCCCAGAGGTAAAGTAGAGGTATAGCTCTACTCTTTCTTTAACCCTGGCACTAGATGAGAGTGGGTGGTCAACTGCACGCCCCGGCCGCTTTACGGGAAATAGACCCGGTACCCATTGTTCATTCCAAAACAGAAGGATTGCCGTATAAATTATGATGAAAATGTGTAAATATATACAGGAACTGTACTTACGGTATGCGGTAGGACGAGTTGTTACTGGCTTTTTT
>JAJKFL010000237.1:0-38362 GCA_021186555.1 Reticulitermes speratus | reverse complement strand
GCTGAAAGGGCAGGAGTGGTGGAGGACGGCTGGGGGAGGGGTAGAACTTGGGTCGCCCTGTTTGAATTGCATTAAACAAACGCATTAACCGCCTGAAGACCTACATTATACACAAAAGATACAGCCAGTACCTGACAGACAACGTTGCTTCTTGTCCACAGACCAGTCGGTGAATGCAGTAGGCTATGCGGACAAAATGCAGAGTGTTTACTGCTGTACCTGTGTACATACACTAACACTAGGCTTCTAACGGTTACAGCTGACTTGCCGAATACTGTGGAAGGAAACCTGCACAGTCATGTACGGCAGTGGATCCCAAGGGATCCGCGGCAGTTCCCAGGGAATCCATGGATACATTTCTGTAATGGCTACCTAAAAGTCTACTTATTTTTTAATTAAAGAAATAATGCTTTGTTAAAATTAATCGCAGAACTTCTTCAATTGGCGATGTCTATTTTGTATAACCGTTAGAATATCTAATTAAGGAACCCCCTGTACCCACGATGCGAGTGACAGTCAGTTTACAATTAAGGTCAAGTCATGCAATGCATTGTTACTTATGCTACTGGTATGTATTGTAGCTATATAAGGTCAGTTCTGAGGTACACATTTTTAATTTTGGACACCTGTCATCCGAACACTACATTGACGTGAGGATCCGTGGTTATTTTTGGAAGACAAAAGGGGCCGCGAGCAGAAAAGTCTGGGTAACACTGACGTAAGGTCTTCTTCATGTGGCGTGTTGCTGCTGCATGACGCACAATTGCACACGCAAGTCTGCTGCAAAGAGCGCGAGACGTTCCCGAGTTCAACAGCCACCACAAACAGACCAGTTTACGTGACATTGTGTCCGAACACCCGAACGTTGTACAAGAACGTCACAAAACGCGCATCCCTGACGTTCTTTGTGGTTTTCCTCAGTCCCTCCAAGCTAATGCCGGGATGGCACCTTTAACTGGACTACCACCGCGACCTGCTTCCTTCCAAACCCGTCCCGTCACATCACACACTGCACATGCAAGACGCCGACATCTGACTACTGCAGGCGCAGCTAACACAGCAACACACCACAGCCTTGTTCGTCTGTCTTTACGCATGTTCGGTACAAGGAGTGTGTGTACGTCAAAAACACGACCGACGTGCGTAATAAAATTACTTTTATTACTTAATCTTTGGGCCGGGATAGCTCAGTCGGTATAGCGACTCGCTACAAGCTGGACGGTCCGGGGATCGAATCCCGGTGGGGGCGAGATTTTCAGCACCCGTCCAGACCGGCCCTGTGGCCCACCCAGCCTCCTATACAATGGGTACCGGGTCATTCTCGGGGGTAAAGTGGCCGGGGCGTGGAGTTGACCACCCACCCCAATTTAGAGCTGAGGTTAAAGAAAGAGTAGAGCTGTACCTCTCCTCCCACTTCGGGCCTTCGTGCCCTGTTCCAGGGAGAACTTTACCTTAACATTTACTTAATCTTTAGACACCGCCCACCTGGACACTCGATCTCAGCAATGCTGCCACACCACGATCGCGTCTAGCCACGCCGACAACACTAATGTTCAATGACTGCTACATCGTGTTTGCTGTAACGCACACAGCCTTACCTGAAACATGTCCGTGTCTCCGTGAGGCACGTACTCCACGATGGCAGTTTGTGTTCCTGATAACGCGTAGGAGACAGATTGCTGCTCGGAGTCCAGCACAGCCTGCAAACAGAGAGCAAGTACAGTCAAATTCACTTAACAACCAACAACTGCACTATTGAATTAAAATATCACTTAAAGTTACCCTACATATTGACCGGCGACGTATTGATTGGCGGGCCGAATTAGCTCAGACGGTATAACTACTCGTTACGGACTGGACGTTCCGGGGATCGAATCGCCGATCCCAGTGGCCATGCGGTCTAAGGCGTGTGTCTGCGGCCGCTCGATTACTAGGATCGTGGGTTCGAATCCAGTCTGCAACGAGACACGGAAGCGAGCGGTGGTCGAACGTTTGCATAAGCTGTGTTAGTGAGTAGACGAGAGAATAATAGTACAGTATACGTGACAACAAGTCTCAAAAGAGCAACATGGAAGAAAGGAAAGAAACCATGGTCTGTACTTTCACCAAGAAAAGTCCGCGAGTGTCAGCACTGGACATTCAAGAGTGGATACACAACAAACTGCAACTCCACGAACAAGACGTCAGAATGATACAAATAGATGGCATTCGACGACAAGTTTTCATTAAGGTAAGAGACCCTACCATATTAGAGTATATTATTGACAACACAAATGGATGCGTAACATATGAACATACGGAAGGAATAATATCTAACGTACAAAAACATGACAGGCATAGGCAGGCGCAGAATACGCATAGCAAACCTGCCACCAGAGATAGCCAAGACGGTCATCAAAGACATCATAGGACAATACGGACATGTAATCGACATAAAAGACGAAAAGTGGACTGGGGCGTACCGATACAAAGTAAACAATGGCATTATCAACGCAACGGTCGACTTAAAAAGACACATTCCTTCTCATCTACTGACAAAAGGACACAGAGCCTTAATAGATTATGAAGGACAGGTAAAAACATGCTATGTCTGTAAAGAACCAGGACACGTAGTAACACAATGCCCGAAGAGAGACAAACAACAAAGAATAAAAGCAGTACAAGATCGACTGACGTGGGCAGACAAGACAAAAAGTGATAAAGAGACAACGGAGGAAACAACAACAGACCTGAACCAACACAAAGAGAAAAGGGACTTGCACACAACAACAAGAGATCAGGCACAACAACAAAGGGAAAAACAACCCACAAATGAAGCGATGGAAGTAGAAGACAACACAACAAACATAGCGCAAGTACCGAACACAGACACCATACGAAACGAAAACAAAATGGAAGAGGAGGCAGATAACCAACAACACGAACTGAACCAACAGGTAGAAGAAAAAGACAACGCATCACAGAGAAGAGGGAAAATACGAAGACAACGTACATTGCCCAAAGACACAACAACGGAAGACACAACTTTCACAATATCTTCGGAAGACGGGCAAGAAGAAAACACACATAGTATACGAATAGAAGGCGTTAAAGTCAAAAGGGACAAAGCTACTACCCAAGCGAGGACGATACCGGAAAAAAGAGAGGAATTCCCCACCCTCACAAAGACAACAAGAACGGAGAACACCACAACTAAGACCGTCATGAACAGACTGAAGAAACCACGGACAGAACTGACGAAGGAGGAGGAGAACAACAGCAACAGAAACACCAGAAGCAGGAAAAGTGGAGAGACAGTACAACATCAACAAACGTAGCAGACAAAATAATGACGGAATACACTTACATCATTGCAACGCTAAACATAAACGGGATTAAGGAAGGGACGCGAATGAAAATGCTAAACGAATACTGCATAAAACAAGGCCTAGACATACTGTTAATACAGGAAGTAACACATGAAAACTTCACAGCAATAACAAATAGAATCATATACCCCAACGTCGGAACAGATAGAATAGGAACAGGCATCATAACAAAGAATAACATAGAACTAGAGAAAATAGAAAGACTACCATCAGGACGAGGGATATCAGGATACTGGCAAGGACTATACATTATAAACATATACGCACCATCAGGTACAAGCAAAAGAGCCGAAAGAGAAGATTTTTATAAGACGGAAGTGCCATACCTACTACGACACATGCCAAACAACTACATCATAGGCGGAGATTTCAACTGCATACTCCACAAACGAGATTGCACGGGAACACCAACATACAGTAACGCATTGGAGACTCTTATCAGACGATGCGGGTTAGTGGACGCATGGAACACCGAAACACAACGCGTAGGATACACACATTACGCAACACGGTGCGCGTCACGAATTGACAGAATTTACATGTCCTCCGAACTGAGCAAAAAGAAAATTAGTACTGAATTAAAAACAGCAGCGTTTACAGACCATAACACGATTGTCCTCAAGATAAAACATGGACAAACAACAACAAATTGGGGACGTGGATATTGGAAAATAAACAACACACTGCTAAAAGGAGACGACATAAAGGAAGAATTTCAAAAGAAATGATAAAGCTGGAAAACAAAAAAGACTAAATACCAAAACACACAACAATGGTGGAAAAAATACACAGAACGTGAAATACAATGGTTCTTCAGACGAGAAGGCAAACAACGCGCACAAGAGCAAAGGAACAACGAAGACTTTTATTACGCATGCATTAACGAACTATTCCAAAAACCACCGGAGGACCCAACAGTCTACGAAAAAATAAAATACTTCAAGGCAAAGATTATTCGATTATAAGGAAAACAAATGGAACCATTAAAGGCAAACTTAAGTGAGACAGACATACTACAAGATGAACAACCAACATAATCAAAGTCCACACAAGAAGAAAGAAAAAATTAATCACGGCAATATTAGACCAAGAAGGACGACGGATTGAAACGAGGCACGAGATCCAGGAAGGTTTTCGACGCGAACTACAGACGAAATTTGAACAGATACAAACAGACAAAGAGAATGCGGAAAAGTTATACGACACTATAACAAACACAGTAGACAGAGATATGCATAGCACATTAGACGCGACAATCACAAAGCAAGAACTCGAAACTGCCATAACACGGAGCGCAGTACGAAAGGCATCAGGGGAAGATGGCTTAACAGCAGAGCTATATCGATGGGGCAAGGACATCATGCAAACTGAGCTACTAGAAATGTATAACGAGATGTTCCACAACGGACAAACGACTCCACAAATGACACAAGGAATAATAGTATGCATACCGAAGAACACAACACCAAAATACGTCCGGGATTACAGACTACTAACACTCCTTAACGCGGACTACAAGATATACACGCGCATAATAGCACATCGCATGCAACAGACACTACACAAAGACATACACAAAACCCACCACAGCGGTATACCAGGACGAAGCATTGTAGACGCGGCTGCGGGTTTGAGAGACATAACGGCCATAGGCGCGAGACGGAGAAACGGAATATGCCTAATAACACTAGACTTCCAAGGATCATTTGATAAAATATCGCACGAGTACTTGACAAACCTACTAGAACGATACGGCTACAGCACAGGCATAAGGCGCGCAATGTACTCACTCTATGCGACAGCACAATCAAAACTGGCGATCAACGGACACTTAACTAAAAACATCAACATCCAATGCTCAGTGCGACAAGGTTGTCCACTCAGCACAATCCTGTATAGTTTGGCACTAAACCCTTTTCTAATATCAATAGACCAACGATTACAAGGAATAAGAATCGGAAAACATAACCATAAGGTGACAAGCATAGCCTACGCTGATGATGTGACAGTCATTCTACAAGACCACAATGAAATCACGCAACTCCAAAAGATAACAACAACGTATGAAACAGCCACTGGAGCTAAGATACATTGGGAAAAGACAAAATGCATACCAATAGGGAATTGGGACCAAAACAAACCAGTAGGACAACTAACTTACGCAAACAAGGCCAAAATACTAGGGATTGAGTTCCACAACACGATGGAACAAACAATTGAAAGGACATGGAACGACGTAATACAGAAACTCCACGGCAATATAAAAGATATATACACGCGGAACTTGGACATAATACAACGAATGAAGATAAGCAACACCTACTTATTGTCAAAAATTTGGTACATAGCACAACTGCTACCACTAACCGCCAGAGAAGCTCAATACATCACGACTATAATACTAGGACAATTGTGGAAAGTTTGGATATTCCGAGTGCCGGTGTTGACACTGTAAAACAGAACATCAGAAGGAGGAATAAACATGGAAGACGTAAGAGCAAAATGCGCTACCCTGTACTTTATGCGCATGGAACAGCAAAGACACATACAAGAACTCCCGACAGCGCAGTGGCTACGGACGCTATACGCGACAATACAATGGAAAAACCCACCCAACATGGCATACCTCCCGAAAGAACTAGAATATCTTACACATTACACACACGAATGGGCATACATAGGAGAAAAACGGAACACAGAAGCTATCAAAAGCTATAAAAGACGCATCTATGAGACGAACAGGCAGAAAGAAAAAGCAGCCAACCCACCGAGAGAGATGCGAATCACACGCAAATACCCCAACATCAATTGGCAAATGATTTGGAAGAACATACACATGCCATTCCTCCCGCCCAAAGTACGCGCAGCATGGTTTACGGTGGTACACGACATTTTACCAACAAATGAAAGGCTCCACAAAGATCAACCTTCACCCAGACGAAAGATGCAAAATATGTCAGGAAAGAGACACACTGATCCATCGCCTAACAGGATGCAAAGAGACGAGGAAAATATGGAACTGGACGCACAACCGAATAGCCGGTTACCTACGAACGAATCCAAAAGAAGTGCAGGAAAAATGGGTAACATTCCCCGACTACACAATATGGCCGAGACATAACGCAACAACATGGATACTGGGGCACATGATGTGGTACGCCACAGCAAATATGACGACACCGACACTGATGGACTACATGAAGAGAACGAGATGCAAGGTACACAACCAGCGACACCATAAACAACACTGCGGGAACTACTTACAAATACTGGACTACTAAGGACATAGGTCAGAAACGGATAAAACACACAGACAAAACAGTCAACAAACAGCAGGAAACGGTAAGAAATAGAGTTGACTTACAGAAGCAAAGATAATAATGATTCAGAAAACAAAAGTTAACAATGTGTAAACCAAAAATGTAAAACAAAGTGTACAAATGTAACAAGAATAAACGCCATTTTTTAATTTAAAGAAAAATCCCACCGCGGGCATGGATGTTTGTGTTGTGTTTGTTGTAGGACAGTAGTGTGGACCATAAGTGGCATGAAGGACAAAAAGGATTAAACAGTACAAAAATGGATCAAAGGGGGAAAACCCCGTACAGAAAAAAAATCCCACCGGGGGCATGGATGTTTGTGTTGTGTTTGTTGGGTGTCGTGCGCGAGGCGGACGTGCTTCAGGTGGACAAGCTAAAATCGTGCGTAAGGCGGACAGAGTGTTAAATAGCGTGATTCAGGTGGACAGTGAAACTGATCCCTTTTTATCTGTTACATGATTAAGATAAGAATACTAAGGTTATGCAAGTTACACAAGTCCATTTTCTGCAAACTTTCCCTCACACATTTTTCTCCCCCCAACTTGGGACTAGTCAATGTCTTCATGACATGCAGACAAGAAGCTTTGTCAGTCAGTTACTCATATAATATTTTCATTATTTAATATTTATATACAATAACTGCAGACTATAAGTCTTCGTCACACAATCTGGCATTAACACATTTTTCTGTTTATTATTTATAATTATTCCCATACACAATAACTGCAGACCATAAGTCTTCGTCACAAAATCTGGCATTAACACATTTTTCTGTTCGTTATTTATAATTATTCCCAAACACAATAACTGCAGACCAAAAGTCTTTGTCACACAACCTGGCATTAACACATTATTCAAATGTATTTATATAGCTTAAAGCTTTGAGACATTTGTACAGATCATTTGATTTGTCGTATTCTGCCATAATTCTTTCAATTCTCTCGTCTTGTTTTACGTCTTTTTTCGTTTCTGGCCGGCCAGTCCAAGTTTCTTTGATTTTATTTGCCAAGATACCAACTCTGCTTCTTCTTTTAATTTCTGTACCAGCAGAAAAACATTAGGATGTTGCTTTCCTATAATGCTGTTCAGTTTGGAATTCCAACCCTCGACGGCATTGTTGGTCCTATGCCGATGCTGATGTATGTTCCACATCTCGATGGGAACATTCTGATTCTCCATCCATTGCTCGACAAAGTAATCGAGAAATAAGGTTAATTTCTCATTCTGTGGAACACTTTCCATGATCATGAGCCAACCTTCTTCTACTTTGTCGATAGGTAGGTACGCCAAAGCAGCACACATTCTGCAAATTATTCGGACTTGTTCATCTTCTTTGTATTCCACCGCAAGACCAATATTTTGTATTTTTCTCCACAGGCCCTGATTAAAATGAAAATTACAGCCAGTAATAACTGAACCTGGAAAGACTTATTTATTGCACTGATGACCGCTGCTTCAAAATCGACCTTTATAATTTTTGGTGACCAGAACACACACCAATTCTTCAGCTGAGTTAACAAACAATGATACGTTTTTTTTCTTTCTTGTCCGGTAAAAGTGCAAAAGAACCGCATATATGTAGTTTTCATCCGATGTGCTTCCAAGATCTACGTGCAAGCTATACAACTGAGTGAATTGCCTCGGACAACTTTTAAATGTGCCGTCTAGAAGAAAAGAAGTTCCGGTTCTAAGTAAATATTCACAATCTTTCCCAGCGAAGACAAGAATTTTTTTTTCCTGAGTCATCAGTTTGATCGATTCGAAGAAAACTGGAGTTATTTGCCAGACGTAAAACTTTTTCCGGAAATACAATTTTCGAACTGTCTTCTGGATTTTGCTCAGTACCCAGAACTTTTCGCCGTTCTTTACACAGTCGAGACTTAACACTCTCGTATTTTGGCATTTCCGTTACCACGTCACACCCTGTCACGTAAGTGTCTGACAGTTCTTCCTTACAGACTGTATGTACAGGCACAGACACGTCTTCCCTAGCTCTCTTTATGCAGTTTTCCAATTTTACTTTAACCTCCATTCCAGCTAGGTTTGGAACGCAACTGTGGTCCGTTTTACTAACGATTTTATACTGTAAAGTAGTTTTCAGCTTCCCTTTGCACTTACCGCACTTGTCTTTAACACACGCCCAACTTATCAACTTCGAATTTTTAAGATGAATTCGATATTGAAATCCGCCAAATATCAAGGACGGTTTTCCCATTCTAGTAGAAACTACTGCAGTTTCACCAGCCATGATTCCCTTATTGACTCGCGCAGGCATAAGCTGTTTACTGTTTCAAAACCAAATACTAAATGACTAAGGCAAAACGCGGAGAACCCATAGTTTAAGGTATCCATGCACATGCAGTCATTGGTCAGACCGTTATCTAACAGTCCGTTGACCGAAGGTCAATTTTTCCTATACACATGAAGTTCGCCGGAATGCAGACATCTAGAGCAGCGGTCGCCAACCATTCAGACCTCACGGACCACAAAACTCATAATTTTGAATCCCGCGGACCACTAACATGAATTTTTTTTTAAAAAGGTACAAATATCTATAAAATAATGATCATAAAAGTTCCATTTTATTAATATGAAAGGCACTTGTTTAATTATAACAAAATTATTAGTGTGATATTAATATATAATGAATATAGTGAATATAATGAAACAGTATAATAAACATAAAAATTGCAAATAATGTCCAAATTTCTCCACGGACCACCAAAATTTTCTCGCGGACCACCGGTTGGCGACCGCTGATCTAGAGGCAGCTTATCATTTCTGGGAAACTGTGTATGTAGAGGCACAACTGTGTGTGTAGAGGCACAACTGTGTGTGTAGAGGCACAACTGTGTGTGAGGAACAACTGTGTGTGCAGAGGCACAACTGTGTGTGTAGAGGCACAACTGTGTTGTAGAGGCACAACTGTGTGTGTAGAGGCACAACTGTGTGTGTAGAGGCACAACTGTGTGTAGAGGCACAACTGTGTGTGAGAGGCACAACTGTGTGTGTAGAGGCACAACTGTGTGTGTAGAGGCACACTGTGTGTGTAGAGGCACAACTGTGTGTGTAGAGGCACAACTGTGTGTGTAGAGGCACAACTGTGTGTGTAGAGGCACAACTGTGTGTGTAGAGGCACAACTGTGTGTGTAGAGGCACAACTGTGGTGTAGAGGCACAACTGTGTGTGTAGAGGCACAACTGTGTGTGTAGAGGCACAACTGTGTGTGTAGAGACACAACTGTGTGTGTAAGAGCACAACTGTGTGTGTAGAGGCACAACTGTGTGTGTAGAGGCACAACTGTGTGTGGTAGAGACAACTGTGTGAGAGAGGCACAACTGGTGTGTGTAGAGGGCACAACTGTGTGTGTAGAGGCACAACTGTGTGTGTAGAGGCACAACTGTGTGTGTAGAGGCACAACTGTGTGTGTAGAGGCACAACTGTGTGTAGAGGCACAACTGTGTGTGTAGAGGCACAACTGTGTGTGTAGAGGCACAACTGTGTGTGTAGAGGCACAACTGCTTCCCGGCCGACGTCAGGTAAAGAACTGGAGGAAATCTTTAGCCTAGACAGAAATGCGCTTCCATAGAGCAGAGTCCTTTTTGAAAGGCTAACAGGTCCTCAGCTAGTCAAGAAATTCCCCACATTTTATGGAACCCGGAGTTCATTACCACATCACAAGAGCTCGCCACCTGTGCCTATCCTGAGCCAGACCAATCCAGTCCAGTCCTGAAGATCCATTTTCAAATTATCCTCCCATCTACGCCTGGGTCTTCCAAGTGCTCTCCTTCCCTCAGGTCTTCCCACAAAAATCCTATATGCACCCCTCCCCATACGTGCTACATGCCCCGCCCACCTCATTCTTCTTGATTTTATTACCCGAATAATATTTAGTGATGAGTACAGATCATTAAGTTCCTCGTTATGTAGTCTTCTCCACTCCCCTGTTACCTCGTCCCTCTTAGGCCCAAATATCCTCCTCAGCACCCTATTCTCGAACACCCTCAGCCTATATTCCTCCCTCAGTGTGACAGACCAAGTTTCACACCCATACAAAACAACAGGCAAAATTACATTTCTGTATACCTTAATCTTTGTATTTTTGGATAGCAAACTGAAAGACAGAAGATCCTGCACCTAATGATGGCAAGCATTCAATCTGCTCTTAATTTCTTCATTAATGGAATTTCCATTCCTCAACAGTGTTTCCCAAATATTTCAACTGTTCCACCCTTTCAAAGTGTATTATCTATCTTTATGTTTTCACTTCGTCCTGAATTCTCATCTCCACACAAGTACACAGGTGTGCAGGTATTTCTTGTATTCTTTCACATCCCCTTCCTTTTAAAAAGTATGTCCGCCTGGCCCACGGCCGCTACAGCCACGTATCCTCTTCCTTATCAACAAATATGTCCGCCTCAAGCACGACGTGGCCGATTCGCGCACGGTCCGCCTGGCGCACGTCCGCTACAGACACGGAACCGTTTGTTGTAAGGACGGTAGCATGGAACGTAAAGTGACATGAAGGACGAAAAGGATTTAAACAGTACAAAAATGGATCAAAGTGGAAAAACCCCGGACAGACATTTAAAAGTTTTTTTTATATAAAAAAATAAAAAAAATCCCGGTGGGGCGAGATTTTCCGCAGCCGTCCAGACCGGCCCTGGGGCACCCAGCCTCCTATACAATGGGTACCGGGTCTATTTCCCGTAAAGCGGCCGGGGCGTGCAGTTGACCACCCACTCTCATCTAGTGCCAGGGTTAAAGAAAGAGTAGAGCTATACCTCTACTTTACCTCTGGGCCTTCATGGCCTGTTCTAGGGACACCTTTATCTTTACCTTTACTAGATGGTGGTGGGTGGTCAACTCCACGCCCCGGCCGCTTTACCCTCGGGAAAGAGACCCGGTACCCATTGTATAGGAGGCTGGATGGGCCCCAGGGCCGTTCTGAACGGACGCGAAAAACCTTGCCCACACCGGGATTCGATCCCCGGACCGTCCAGTCCGTAGCGAGTCGCTACACTGGACTGAACGCTTCAAGTGCAATACAGAAGGCACTGACAGTAGCAGCAACAATTTATTGAGCGAGACAGGCAACACACTTGGCACGTAATATTGTGACGCGTTCGCGTAACCACTGCTGCAATGAAAACGCAACAACGCGGTACGCTTTACAAGATCACACGGATTTAATCAATTGTGACGCAATAAGTACCAAATATTATGAGTGCGTGTGTGTGTCTGCATTCTTGCCTTAGTTATCTGGCAAGCAAGTGGCATCTTTTCTGTACCGTATTATATTGTCATGTGTAGCCCTTCTTGCTCTACCAGATGTTTCCACATTATCTCATTAAAGGAAAGATTTTCGGAGAAAGAATTAACTGAACATAAAATGTGTGTTTTTATTTTCTCTATAAATATTCCATGAAACATCTCTCATTCTAAAAAGAACTCAACGAGATATTATAAATGTACGTAGGTCTTCATGTAAAGTACCCGTTATTCTTGTCAGATTTTAATCAAACTTGAATTTTCTCAACAGATTTTAAAAAAATACTCAAATATCAAATTTCATGAAAACCCGTCCAGTGGGAGCTGAGTTGTTCCACGCGGACGGACAGATATGACGAAGCTAATAGTCGCTTTTCGCATTTTGCAAACGCGCCTAAAATGCATTCATAACTACATCCCACACTAATATTCACTGACACGCAGATATACGAACATTGACCCTCATAATGCAGCGATATCTGTACCCAACGCCTGCTTTCACAGGTTCAGTTTAACGATTTTAATAAATCAATGATTGTTTTTTAAACATAATTAGCAGACTGACTTTAATAGCATTGTAATTAATACATTAACCAATTTACGCACTTAATGAAATACATTCAAAAGTAAGTATGAAATTCCTATATGTTTCGGAAACGAGGTGCCATAATCAGGGATTTATCTAAACAAAGGGACATAACATAAAAATAACAAACATTTCGTATAACAGTTTATGTTGAAATAGGAGCAGTATTTCAGCATCATAAAATTCAATGAGCAGCCAGATATATTCATGGCATTTCCTATTTGGGTCAACATTCATGTTTTTGCAGTAAATTTATATGAAAATCTTCTAATTCCGTTCTGAATTATCAACGTAATATTTTACCTGATTTAAGTAACTTTAGGAATGTAGTGGAGCAGCAATAGTGCAGTCGGTATAGTACAGGCTACGGCTGGAGGAGCCAGGGTTCGATTTCCGGCAGAAGCAAGTGATTTCCTCTCTCCCAATAGCTCAGTCCGGCTCTGGGGTCCATCCAGCCTCCTATTAAGTCGGTACTGGGACGACTTTACGCGGAATTGAAGCGGCCGGGGCGTGAATATAACCACTCACCTCCATCTAGTGCCGAGGTTAAGAATGAGTGGAGCTATACTTCTACTCCACCTACATGTCTTCGTGGCGTACAGACGGACAAATTTACCTTTTCCCTTCTAGATGTGTAGTAGGAATTTAATTAGAGAACGAATCTACTAATTTATAATCAGTAGCTTGACTTGCCCACATAAAGATATGTACACTTCATTATAAAATAACTCTGAGAATGTAAGGTTTTCAGCCTTCATGATGTAAACCCACACAGTACGACACGAACTGCTTGATTCCCACAACCTTAGTTCTGTAAGAAGGAAAGAAGCTTACAATATTTCTCAGAAGAATGCTACTGACAAGGGAACCGAGGAACTCGTAGGAAAATTTGCCCAGTGCAAATATTTCCCCCACAAATTCCAAACGCACGGGCCTGGAATCAAACCAGGGTCTGTGCAGTGATAAAGCACTTCGTCTTTCGAAATGAATAATACAAGACATTAAAGTCGAGTGGCTCAACCCATCCATGTGGACTCCAGCTAATTTCATGAAATAGGTCCATAATCCTTCCAATCGGTCCCAGCTAATATCTGACAAAGTTCCCATACTTAAATTCTGTGTAAACCCTTTGAAAGACACATCGCCGCTCACAATCTATGTAATGCTGTACACCCACTAACAGCATAGAATCTAGTTGTGACGAATCGAGTCCAATCTAAGTCACTAAGATACTGCAAAACCAGGCGTTCTGCTTCCCACGACTAAACATTCTCGACTCAATTCGACTCACGCAGGGTGACAGATATATGCAGGGATTCCGCGCCAAGCCTCGACTGGTAAATAATTACGGGCATTTCGAAGGATCATGGTGACTTTATCATCAGGTTAGACTGCCTGATTCTGAAAATGATGGCACTACCCATCGCTGAAACGTCGGCAATAGTCTACAACTAGACAAGAAGCAAAATCCCAGGATATTGACTCTTGAGCAACATCGCTGCAGGAACCTAAAATCTCGTAAATGTTGCTGCCTTTGCAGCATCTTAATCAGACTCCATTTGATTAGTTTGCTCTCAGTCTTAGAAAATTGCTTTTAACGAATCTATAAGCATATCAGATGACGTAGAATCGAAAGGCAAGGTAAATGGTAAATAACAATTCGGAAAGCATTTGGAAGGAATAGGTGGTGTCCTAATGAGGCACTAGACAGGCGTTGGACTGAATGGTGAAGAAAAAGGCAAATAGGTTTAGAGTAGCCGGTACTCTGGCCCAGATTCGAACACGCAAACTCCCGAATTCAGGTCCAAACCACTACCACTTGAAACAGTTTCCTCGACTACAAATAGATTTTTATGCCTATCTAGTATCGCATATAAATATAACGTGCTGAATGGAAAACAGTTTAAACAGTTTAAAAAAGGAACGAACTGTTTGATTGAAATATATTCAGCAAATTACTGAACACTGTTCGTCTTCGAATTTCTTGGGAGACACTGACACATATCCGAAAGTCTGACCTGTATACTTCAAAGCATATCTCTGGCGATGGAGATCTTTACTACTTCATTACGTTCCTTACAGTTACAAGGACAGAGACAGAACACTGGTAAAGTTTTGTATTTTACATTCCTTTGGAGGTTTCTTCTTACAGGGTTATAGTCATGATGATGTAACTTTACGACGTAAATAACAGAAAGGAATTAATTGGAGAATTTTGAGTGAGAGAGACTGACAGGCAGAATATATACATGGATATAAAAAATAAAATAAAATACGAAGATTTGGACTGAAGAGGAGCAAACAAAGAACTTTACGAAAGATAATTACGATTTAATAACCCAATGTATGGAGCTGTATGTCCAAAGCATATCGTAATTTAATTCATTCAAATCGAATAAACCTTTGAGAATCATTTCTGTCGTTTCAGAAAATGAAAGAAGCTATTGTGTTTTTAGATACCTTCTAATCTAAAGAGCTCAGTTTCGTATATGGACGAAAGAGGACCCAAATATTTTAATGAAATTCAGACAAATTATAAAACGTTCATTAAAATTATGCTTTAATTTTCATTTTCTAACAATTTCAACGACCCCCAAAAGCCCAGTTTTAGGCTACTACTATCCGTAAGATGCACAAAGAACGATCGCAATATGAGACAAGTACATAATGATGATAAAAAAGGACGGATGGAAAGGCAGTACGTGTGGAAGAAATGATTTTGGAAATGTGACCATTCACAATTTGAGATTTATCTGTTGCGCTGCTGTTGTCCATCGGACTTCTGCACAAAACTGTCCACGAATGCAACTGCCCAGTATCAACTGTAATGGATTTCTCAAACTCGTGCCAAGATGGTGATTTTATTGAAAGACAACGATAATGCAATGGAAGAGATGAGCGACATTTTACGTTGTAAATACTTCTTGTTTACTTTTTATAACGTATGGAAGCTTACTTATTCAAAATTCTTCGTATATGATAACTAATTTATTTGTTATTTGCGTAACAAGTACCAACAACTTTCTCTCCCAGTTCCATTAGAATTGCAAGTACAGCAAGCCTCATTTCACTGAGATGTTTGAAGTAAAATTTCACTACATAACAGTGGAAACAAGGCAGAGGATAAAGGCGCTGTACGTCAAAGGAGGCAGATTGAGATCGTGTGTATTCTGCATCTATTGCTACATTTCCTCGAAGATGGGCTTAGGAGACTTTTCCTTGTTATCCCTTCCTTCGTTCATTGTTACACTGCACTTCGCACATGCTGATCTCCCCTCTACTTGAACGAGTTCTTTGAGTTTGCAAAGAACTTCCTCTAATACGTCGTAAAAGTTGGTGGATCATCACAGTCTGTATCTTCTTTGTGAAGTGAAAGCATTTTTACAATACAAAACTTGTAATCTGAACATGTATTTTTTGTTTTACTGTTCACACATTGACTCGTTTGCTGATAGTCTTGTGTTATGCTCTACTGTTCTTTGCAGCCTACTGCCATAATCCCACAGGACGTGAATCCTTAAGGTAGAGCCAAATCTGTGCACATTCTCTCTGTGTGTGTTCCAAGAAACTTTAAAATTAATCGAAAGATGCTCACTCAGTATCAAGATCATGATCACGCCATAAATCAACAGTAGCAGCACACGGCCGATACAAACTTCTATGGCCTTACAGACCTTCGGAAAGTACATAACTTTCATCAAGGCCGTGTGTGACTAAACTGAAGCGTTAAATAATTGACGAAGGGTGAAATGGGGCTGTCATGATTAGTCTACAGTTTCAGGGAATTACTTATTCTATAAACATCTATAAAATAATGATCATAAAAGTTCCATTTTATTAATATGAAAGGCACTTGTTTAATTATAACAAAATTATTAGTGTGGTATTAATATATAATGAATATAGTGAATATAATGAAACAGTATAATAAACATAAAAATTGCAAATAATGTCCAAATTTCTCCACGGACCACCAAAATTTTCTCGCGGATCACCGGTTGGCGACCGCTGATCTAGAGGCAGCTTATCATTTCTGGGAACTGTGTGTGTAGAGGCCACAACATGCTTCCCGGCCGACGTCAGGTAAAGAACTGGAGGAAATCTTTAGCCTAGACAGAAATGCGCTTCCATAGAGCAGAGTCCTTTTTGAAAGGCTAACAGGTCCTCAGCTAGTCAAGAAATTCCCCACATTTTATGGAACCCGGAGTTCATTACCACATCACAAGAGCTCGCCACCTGTGCCTATCCTGAGCCAGACCAATCCAGTCCAGTCCTGAAGATCCATTTTCATATTATCCTCCCATCTACGCCTGGGTCTTCCAAGTGCTCTCCTTCCCTCAGGTCTTCCCACAAAAATCCTATATGCACCCCTCCCCATTCGTGCTACATGCCCCGCCCACCTCATTCTTCTTGATTTGATTACCAGAATAGTATTTAGTGATGAGTACATATCATGAAGTTCCTCGTTATGTAGTCTTCTCCACTCCCCTGTTACCTCGTCCCTCTTAGGCCCAAATATCCTCCTCAGCACCCTATTCTCGAAAACCCTCAGCTTATATTCCTCCCTCAGTGTGACAGACCAAGTTTCACACCCATACAAAACAACAGGCAAAATTACATTTCTGTATACCTTAATCTTTGTATTTTTGGATAGCAAACTGAAAGACAGAAGATCCTGCACCTAATGATGGCAAGCATTCAATCTGCTCTTAATTTCTTCATTAATGGAATTTCCATTCCTCAACAGTGTTTCCCAAATATTTCAACTGTTCCACCCTTTCAAAGTGTATTATCTATCTTTATGTTTTCACTTCGTCCTGCATTCTCATCTCCACACAAGTACACAGGTGTGCAGGTATTTCTTGTATTCTTTCACATCCCCTTCCTTTTAAAAAGTATGTCCGCCTGGCCCACGGCCGCTACAGCCACGTATCCTCTTCCTTATCAACAAATATGTCCGCCTCAAGCACGACGTGGCCGATTCGCGCACGGTCCGCCTGGCGCACGTCCGCTACAGACACGGAATTCTCGGAAAAGAACTGATTTCAGTCGCTCTGCTTGGAGCCGTCCGCAGTAGGGACAAATGGGTGTAGCCTTAGGTGGGTACAAGCAGCTGTAGAGCGCAGATCTTACCGTGCTGTTTACTATTAACAGCAAATTAAAAAAAAAACATTTTTCGTCTGAGAATACCTGTACTATACTGTGGTTGTATCAAATAACAGATTAGAGTTTTTTGTGACGAATAAAGAATACTTCTGTTATCACTGAACTCAGAACAAAGAAATATCTTGCTGAGGTAAGAACATGAACAGTTTTTTATTTTATTTTATTCTTTTTTAGAACAACATGTGACACTAATAGAAGTCGCATTCGCTCCCTCCAAGCTCTTACGCCGTGAGCCACATACCTGTTACACCCCGGGCTGTAAGCTATCTGTTGGCGTATACAGGTGCCATAATATTTCGATCGGACTCTATAGCATATTGGTGTGTCGATCCCTGTTTCTCTCTGTCTCTCAGCTTAAATTTTGTCACACATGTAGTGCCAAATTATGTTAGATTTTGATTGTTACAGAGCAGATGGAAACTGGCATTTCGATCAGTATGTGACTGTACCGATATTTCGGATTTTTTTTGTAGCTAAAGCGGGAAATATTTTGTTCAGCACAAAAGTTTTTACCAGACCCTTGCGTTTGTCTAGAGCAACAACTGATATGTGCGATTAATCTAGTAGTGCTATTAATTTAGTCTGACGGTGCAAAGGTTAATGTATGTAAAACTACAAATAGTTTACCAGAAAGTGGGAAAAGGTGTTACGTTTCATTGCAAGTTGCTATTCATTTTAATTCCAGCCAAGACAGAAAAGTAGTTATGATGACTTAGACCAGTGGTATTCAACCTTTTTTATTCGCGTACCCCCAGACATAGTTTCTCTTCATCTTTGTACCCCCAAAGTTGTTGATGCATAATTCAAGTTACACACAGTCTATAATCTACATCTAACATAAGTTAAATAAATTACATCCAAAATAATGTATTCAATAATAAGTTTTAAATGGAAAAAAGAGAATCAAGCTATTAAATAACAAATATATTATATGTACTATGTGGAATAAAATGAAACTAGCCGCCCAGATAAGAAGGAGAGAGAGAGAGAGAGAAAAAATGGCGCTTCCAAATCGCATGTCCTTATGTCCGGTTCTCTTGTGGCTAACCCTAAATCTGGCCTTGATTTTTCAGTGTTTATCATAAAATAATATATTTATTTTTTAATTTTACGTAACCCCTAAACATATCTTCGCGTACCCCAGGTTGAATACCATTGACTTAGACTACGGCTGGAAGAAATGGGGTTTCATTCTCGGCAGGGGAAAAAAGTGCTGTCGTTTCCAAAACGTCCAGACCGACTCAGGAGTCCTTTCAGCCTCCTACTCAATGCGTAGAGCTGCTGGGGCCTGAGGTTGACCAATTTCCTCCACGGAATCTCGAGGTTAAGAATGTGTGGAACTATATTTTTACTCCCTCTATATGCCTTCGTAATTTATACTTTACGAATTTAAAGTGACAGCGGTACAGTTCGAAGTCTTCAGTAGTGACGGAGTGGAGGACAGCGTGTAAAGTTTCATGCAATTCTTAAAGAAAGAAGAATTCTGAAATTAAAGCGCTTTTGTTATTCAAAAATATGTAGTTGTGTCTGATGATTGGTGCGTTGACAAACATTTCAAAGTCTTTTAAAACTTTCCACCAAAGTTCTTTACACGGATGGTATTTAAGAATGTCTGTTCCACCAATGTACTGTACACATCGCCAAATTTTACATTACATATTTCCTTGGGTAGACTGGATCATTGCAAGGAGAAGCACCTATGAAATCAGATATTTATGTATAAATATTTATCACGCTTCTATAGAGTGTTTCTTTTATTGTGTTCTTGAACACTGCACTTTTCGCATAAAAAACCTGCATTCCATGACATCTGCCGTGCTTATGGGCACGATAAAGCTTTCACCCTGTATGTCTGGATATACACTCTGTATGTATGATTATACACTCTGTATGATTGGGTATACACTCTGTATGTATGGGTATACACTCTGTATGTATGGATATACACTCTGCATGTATGGGTATACACTCTGTATGTATGGGTATACACTGTATGTATGGATATACACTCTGTATGTATGGGTATACACTGTATGTATGGGTATACACTCTGTATGTATGGGTATACACTCTGTATGTATGGGTATACACTCTGTATGTATGAGTATACACTCTGTATGTATGGATATACACTCTGTATGTGTGGGTATACACTGTATGTATGGATATACACTCTGTATGTATGGGTATACACTGTATGTATGGATATACACTCTGTATGTATGGGTATACACTCTGTATGTATGGGTATACACTCTGTATGTATGGGTATACACTCTGTATGTATGGGTATACACTCTGTATGTATGGGTATACACTGTATGTATGGATATACACTCTGTATGTATGGGTATACACTGTATGTATGGATATACACTCTGTATGTATGGGTATACACTGTATGTATGGGTATACACTCTGTATGTATGGATATACACTCTGTATGTATGGGTATACACTCTGTATGTATGGGTATACACTGTATGTACGGATATACACTCTGTATGTATGGATATACACTGTATGTATGGGTATACACTCTGTATGTATGGATATACACTCTGTATGTATGGGTATACACTCTGTATGTATGGGTATACACTGTATGTATGAGTATACACTCTGTATGTATGGGTATACACTCTGTATGTATGGGTATACACTCTGTATGTATGGGTATACACTCTGTATTTATGGGTATACACTCTGTATGTATGAGTATACACTCTGTATGTATGGATATACACTCTGTATGTGTGGGTATACACTGTATATATGGATATACACTCTGTATGTATGGGTATACACTCTGTATGTATGGGTATACACTCTGTATGTATGGGTATACACTCTGTATGTATGGGTATACACTCTGTATGTATGGGTATACACTGTATGTATGGATATACACTCTGTATGTATGGGTATACACTGTATGTATGGGTATACACTCTGTATGTATGGATATACACCCTGTATGTATGGGTATACACTCTGTATGTATGGATATACACATAAAATACGCAGCCGAAAGATGTTCTAAACTTATCCATTCACTATCAAAATCAGCAAAATTAAATTGGGGCTTGAATCATGAAGCACTAAAGACCATGTACAAAGGAGCAATACTACCACTACTGCTGTATGGAGCACCTGTGTGGGCTAAAGCTATGAAACACGCATGCAATAGGTTAATTTACACAAGAGTACAACGACTCATTAACATCAAAATCGCAAAGGCATTCCGCACGACGTCTAGTGAAGCCTTATGCATCCTCACAGGTCTGACACCAATCATAATAAAGGTGGAGGAGGCGGCTAAATTATATGACCTAACGAAAGGGAAAGGAATACAGTCCAATATCGACGGGAAAGTCGAACCGAAGAACTGGCCTCATCCAGCAGACACAGTGCGATTATTGGAAACAGAAGGGCATAAAGAAGTCACGATGCAAATATACACTGACGGAAGCAAAAGCGAACATGGAGTAGGATCAGGGGTAGCCATCTTCACAGGAAACGAACTGACAAAACAACTGACATTCAAACTGGACGACAGATGCTCAAACAACCAGGCTGAGCAACTGGCCATAGTGAAAGCACTAGAGGAGATAGAAGGAACAACACAAATACCTAGAAACCAAAGGACAGCAATAATATATACAGACAGCAGGATCACAATAGACTCCTTGACGAATAGCAGAACGCACAACAGATTAATAGAAGAAATACGGAAGAAAGTGACAATCTTGGAAAGGCTTAGCTGGACAATAAATTTATCCTGGATCAAAGCCCACGCAGGAATACACGGCAACGAATTAGCGGATAGACTGGCTAAAGAAGCGGCAAGAAATCAAGAAGCTATAATCTCCTACTACAAAATTCCTAAATCCACAATTGTAAGTGAATTGAAGGAAGAAGGAAAAGAAAAGTGGCAACAAGAATGGGATAAAACCACCAAAGGTCGAGCAACCAAATCATTTTTCCCCAGCGTAAACCAGAGATTAAAAATTAAGGTGAACCTCACACCTAACTTCACGGCAATAGTCACAGGACACGGAAAAACTAAATCCTACCTCAATCGCTTCAAGATAATAGACAACCCAACATGTCCATGCAATAGCGCAGACCAAACAACTGAACACCTGATATACGACTGCAGGCTGCTGGAAAGAGAGCGCCAAACACTCAAGAATAATGTCTTAAAAACCGGAAATTGGCCAGCAACTCAAGAAGAGTTGATCAAGACCCACAGAAAACACTTTATTCACTTTACCGAATCTATAGATTTCGAAAAGTTGTAGGAAAAAAAAAAAAAAAAAAAAAAATTACATGTATTCCTATAATTAAGAAACAAGAAAATTACTGATTTTATATATTGTAATTGTAAATATTGTATATTATTGTATATAATGATTACATGAGGCA
The DNA here is from genome assembly GCA_021186555.1 of Reticulitermes speratus. Taxonomy (NCBI): domain Eukaryota; kingdom Metazoa; phylum Arthropoda; class Insecta; order Blattodea; family Rhinotermitidae; genus Reticulitermes; species Reticulitermes speratus. The sequence goes on along the minus strand of JAJKFL010000237.1, from coordinate 16,223 downwards.
TGTAGTATTACTGTACTGTAATGGAGCATGCTGTAAAATAAATAATTTAAAAAAAAAAAAAAAAAAAAAAACACTCTGTATGTATGGATATACACTCTGTATGTGTGGGTATACACTGTATGTATGGATATACACTCTGTATGTATGGGTATACACTGTATGTATGGATATACACTCTGTATGTATGGGTATACACTCTGTATGTATGGGTATACACTCTGTATGTATGGGTATACACTCTGTATGTATGGGTATACACTCTGTATGTATGGGTATACACTGTATGTATGGATATACACTCTGTATGTATGGGTATACACTGTATGTATGGGTATACACTCTGTATGTATGGATATACACTCTGTATGTATGGGTATACACTCTGTATGTATGGGTATACACTCTGTATGTATGGGTATACACTGTATGTATGGATATACACTCTGTATGTATGGATATACACTGTATGTATGGGTATACACTCTGTATGTATGGGTATACACTCTGTATGTATGGGTATACACTCTGTATGTATGGGTATACACTGTATGTATGGGTATACACTCTGTATGTATGGGTATACACTCTGTATGTATGGGTATACACTGTATGTATGGATATGCACTGTGTATGTATGGATATACACTGTATGTATGGGTATAAACTTTGTATGTATGGGTATACACTCTGTATGTATGGGTATACACTATGTATGTATGGGTATACACTCTGTATATAGGGTATACACTCTGTATGTATGGGTATACACTCTGTATGTATGGGTAAACACTCTGTATGTATGGGTATACACCCTGTATGTCTGGTATTACACTGAGGCGAGGCGGCGGCCTCTTTCTAATCGTTCTCCAATTAAACGAGATTAATGCGTCCTATTTATTTCAAGTAATACAAACGTACGTGCAAATTTACGTTCCTCTAAACCTGTGTGCGCGAGTGACACGGAATCACGGCGTTAAGGATAATGAGACGGAAATATAGCGGAAACAGCTGGCTGCATTTCAGGCAAATAATTTGTCTGAACTTTGCTGGATTGTGTGAGATTTTGGGCTTTCACAACGATTTGTATTATAATCTTGCCCTTATGGGGGTTTGCGCCGTGTCAAGTGGTTAAAATTTACCAACGTCCCGAAACCTAGGTAAATTTTAACTAATTGGCGCCACGCAAACTTAGAAGCGCCAGATTTGAAAATGCTGGATACATTGACAAATGTTAGGTTTATTTTTGTTGGGTTTTTTGTGTGCTGCGCTGTCGGAAAAGGCGAAAGGTGACCTGACAGCCTTACGTTTAGTATCTAAGTAAGTAAGTAATCAACACTGACCAAACTAGCTAAACAACAGACCATACAATAAAATTCGATGTGAGTCTGAACACAACTTCGATTTTCCCCTGTCAGTATCATTCCACCAATACTCCACACTCATGTTTCATTTATCACCGACGCTATACGATCTTAGCAGTCGAAAGCTCCTTACATAACAAACACTTTGTCCGTAATAAGCCCTAGAGACGTTCTGTGATTTGAACCACAAGTTCTCAGCATATCCGCCGAAATCGGCATCGCAAAGTACAGCGATAATTACACCGCTGTACGTTTCATCCAGTCGAGCAATCGGAGACTCCCGAATGCAGAGCCCCAAAATCACCAAATCGTCTCCATCTCTGGCATAATCGTCTGCAAAGTGACCAAAATCTGCAGCTGTCTTAGCAGCCATTACTTCACAGTATCGTCAGTTATCTGTCTTCTGGTCGAGTCACTTTTTACTTTGTCCATGCTATTGCCCTGAAATCACACAGAGGTAATGTTTGTTCAATGGCTTTGAAGTTGTCAGAAAGAATTTAAAGTAGTATAGCGACGGTGTTTTAGTACAAACTCTTTATATCACTTCAGGAAATTTCAGAGTCCAGTAAACTCTGTGTGCAGTTTCAGCAGAGTTAGGCAGTGCACGATACACACCAGTATGTGTGTGTGTGTCTGTCTGTCTGTCAATAAAACCGACGCAACGTTAGGCTGGCCTTATCGTTCGGCTGAGTTTTCTAGGACGACGGGCGTGCTCCATTTGTATGCTGACAGGATAAAAAAATCTGTGAAGTTAATTTTTTTTGTAAACTCCGGAAATTTTGAGTAGCTTTACAGCCCTTCAGAACTCTGGCTTCAGTACCCCTTGACAGTCCATTCAACGTAATGCATTTTCTAAAAGCAAACCCTGATTTATATATCTACTAAAAAAAAGTTGGAAAGTACACTAAATACACAACAGACATGTTTTATGTCGAGGTTTGAGCCCTTTCTCTGAAAGGCATAATTATGTTCTTCCAAATGTCAAAAGCCTGTGTCTACATATGCGTGTCGTTCATAACAGCCCATATTTTCTTTCGGTAGAATGGCTTTCGACCTATCCCAGTAGCCGCGCGGTCTAAGGCGTGGGTCTGCAGCCGCTCGCTTGCTGGGATTGTGGGTTCGAATCCCGCCTAGGGCATGGATGTCTGTCTCTTGTGAGTGTTGTGTTTTGTCAGGTAAAGGTATCTGCGACTGGCTGATCACTTGTCCAGAGGAGTCCTACCGAGTATGGTGTGTCTTTATCTGAGTGTGATCGTGAAGCCTCGATAATGAGGAGGCCCTGGCCCACTGGGGGCTGTTGCGCCATGGAGGAAAAAAAAGAATGGCTTTCTTCAAGTACTGTGGCTTGTCTCTTTGTCCTATAATCCGTCACTTGCTGCTTGACTTCAGGTGGATAAATATGGCGATAGAACTTAAATCTTGCACACTGTGTGCAGACAGATAAAGAGCATGAATATTTTCTGCGATCTTTGTATTATATACACCGTGCATTTTAATAATGAATTAATTATTTAATTCCAACAGCTGCACTACACTGTTTGAGTGTTTACTTGTCCCTACATTGTGACCTCTCGACGACACCCCTGAGGATGGCACAAGGAGTGCCGAAACATTTGTAGGGACAAGTAAACACTAAAATAGTGTAGTGCATTTGTTGGAATAAAATAAGTACTCGTAATTAATTTTCAGCAATGTATTGGTTTTCGCGATTAAAAGTCGCGAATTGTTAGAGAATTCGAAGCAGTGTGCAATTGGGATAAAGAATTATGATCTACGTACCGCTGCAGTATAATTATGATCTACGTACCGCTGCAGTATAATTATGATCTACGTACCGCTGCAGTATAATTATGATCTACGTACCGCTGCAGTATAATTATGATCTACGTACCGCTGCAGTATAATTATGATCTACGTACCGCTGTAGTATAATTATGATCTACCTACCGCTGCAGTACCATACACTTCCTTTGCAACCCACAGCCGGACTGTTCTTATAGATATTGATAATTACATCAGAAGACAGCCATTACCTAAGACAGTGTGTCGTTATGAAGCGGCCAATGCTTCGGTCGGCGTTGCAGCTGCGTACTTTGCCGATAACATCGAGCCGCATCTTGTGCGTTTCTAAGTAAAAAGCACACGGAATGCTGAGCTACTGAACTGTCTTTTAAGAAATTTTCACTTTAACGTCTTGAATATTCTACGAAATTTTACTTTTACTGTATCCCTCTTAGGCTGTATATGTACTAACGGATCAGTTGAAGGGTAATGTGTGGAAATGATAGCTGGAGATGGGAATTGTCAAAATTTCCCTTTAAAATTCAATGAGATTTGTACTACTAAATAAATATTCTTTTGACATTTTACTCACTACTGTGTAGTAAACCAAGACACTTAATACTAAATTTAGAATTTGTGGGTGTATATAAAAGCGTCTCCACAAGTGTTCGTCTTGTCATAGCACAATTGTCCATCGTACTGTGTAAGGCCAATACCGCAGTGTCACGTTACACTTTTATGTTAAACTGCTCTAATGCATACAGCGTAGCACTAGTCTGTTTCTACTACACAGCGTCGTAAGGCGCCATTTTGTTATTATTAAGTTAAAGTTTCTGTCTGTCTTTTGTTTTATATGGGTGTGAATCTAGAACGGCCCTGGGGCCTACCCAGTCTCCTGTACGATGGGTACCGGGTCATTCCCGGGGGTAAAGCGACCGGTGCGTGGCGTTGACCACCCACCCCCATCTACGCCGAGGTTAAAGAAAGAGTAGAGCTATACTTCTACTCCCTTTCTGGGCCTTCATGGCCTGTTCTAGGGTGAACTTTACCTTTTACGGGTGTGAACCTGGAGCTCTCATTTTGATGTGAAAACGTAGGCTGAGGGGGTTGGTGTAAACGCTGAGAACGATATATGCCTTTAGCATGGAGAAAAGCCTGGCGCTAATAGCCGCAGATGTCTGTATTATCATCATAATTATTAGGAGAAGGAGGAGGCAACAGAATCCTGGAGAGAAATGCATAAGGTTTTTTACCCCTTACCAAAATTTAAGGTGATGAAATCGATGAGGATGATATAGGTGGGGCATCTAGGACTTTTGGGGGAGAAGAGAAATATATACAGAATTTTGGTGGGGAAATCAGAAGGTAAGAGACCAGTTGGAAGGTTTGGGCGTAGATTGGAGAATGATATTTAAATAAATCTGAAAGAAATAAGATGGGTCGTTTTGGACTGGATTAATGTGGCTTAGGAGAGGAACAAGTGGCTGCTGTTATGATGACGTTTATGTTCTGTGAAATGAGGGGAGCTCTTATCTCGCTGAGCAACTATCAATTTCTCAAGAATGATTCTGCTCCGTGAAGTCAGTTAAGTTATGTTAAAGGTTTTAGGATTATCAGTAAAATGCTGTTTATACTGAGGCTTCTGTAAGATATCAGATATTGTGTAGTGTACTGAACAAACAGTTTTGGTTATTCTGGCTTTGAAGTGAAAGAATGTCGCGAAATACGTCATGCTCTGAGTTCAAAAAGGTTTTGCTTTCTCTTGGAAACTATTTTTGTCGAGATTTGATGTCCGCACTCCAGATACGAGCCAGTCTGTCGTCCTACGCTGTGAAACAAACCAGTTTACCTCTCGACTTAGACGGAACTGGCGTTACGTTTTCGAAATTAATTCAAATACTCTGTTATCAAATTAGAACAAACGGTAAGTAGAACGCAGTACAGGTCATGTGAAAGTGTGTACTGTACCCCAACAGTTCCTGTTTAACGTTTTGAGGACTAAAATTATTCTGTGTTTTATGTATTCAGGGTATGCACAGCAGAGAACACAGCTGTCATTACAGTAACCAATCCGTTAATTCTGTATCAGGAAAATATATTTGTTTCTTTTAAGGATAACTTGCAACACATGAATACATTGTGCTAGCAAATTGTGGAGATTTTAATGTGAAACGTGACAACAAACATACAAACCACTCGGCTTTTAAAGGGTTAATAAAACCCGTTTTATAATATTGAGCCCTGAGAAGCAAAGCGGTCTGCATAGATTTCAACAATTCTTTGATTAGCTTACACTGCAGACAATGCCTACATATTAGATGTGCAGACAGTCTGGATGTGTCTGACCTAAGGTCACGGTTATGTTGTCATTCCTGCTTCATATATTGCGGATCCTGGCTTTGATTCTGTGTCTAGAACTCTAAACTAAAGTTTTTTCCACACAGTGTATTTGTGTGTTTTGTGTGGATCTCAGAACAAACAGCGATTACACTGGCCAACAGTGAAAATGTTACGGAGTTGAAACTAGTTAATCTTAACTAATTTGAGGTCGCTGAGAACGAATAGGATGCTTAAAATTGTTTGTTAGCTCTTGTTTTGAAGTAACAGGCCTTTATTAATGTGACCGATTTTTATTATTTTCCTTACATTTTGTTTATACACGAAAGACTGAAATGGGTCTACATTTCCATTTCTAACCGTAATTTATTCTATAGGCTTATACTTACACTAAGATTGTGTACTTGCATATTCACAAAATTATATAGGCCTATATACTGAGCCGGTTCTGGCGTAGCGCAACTGCAGTGACTTGGTGTCGGTCATCGTCGGATCGCGTCGGGTCACGCTAGCTAATTAGCTAGGCGAGGGAATCCCCGACGATATTAATCGTCGGAGATTCCCGCGCCTTATCCACGGTGTGCCACGTGGTATTTAGAGTTTCAGTGTGCTTTCTCGCTGCATCCGTGCTCGGTTACAATATCTTGTTTTTTAACGCGAAGAAAACTAAGATGCCTCGTAAATGTGTGAACCGTTCAGATAGTTTTTGTTATGTTTGTGGGAAAGTGACATTTACTTCACAAAAGCGTGCTCTAACTCCAATTGTGAAAAAGGCGTACCATCTATACTTCGGTTGTAAAGTTGGGGATCAGGACAAGAGCTGGGCTCCACACATATGCTGCAACTCTTGTTCGGCAAATCTTTGCGGCTGGTTAAATCACAAGAAGCGTTCTATGCCTTTTGCTGTACCCATGGTGTGGCGTGAGCCAACAAACCACTTTACTGACTGCTATTTCTGCATGGTTCCTCCACTGGAACATGGAACGTCGAAGAAGAAAAAGTGTAAACTGAGCTACCCAAATATACCATCTGCTATACTACCGGTGCTCCATGGAGACGATCTACCTATTTCAGAACCGCCTGACTCATTTGAAATCGAAGATGATGATGAACATGAGGAATGCAGTAATACAAATGTCTCAAGTTCTAGCGATCCAGATTTTATATCTGATGAAGCATGTACTGAGCCACACAGAATAACACAGAACGAATTGAACGACCTTGTGCGAGATCTAGATTTGTCGAAAGGCAAAGCTGAACTCTTGGGCTCAAAATTGCAGCAGTGGAATCTACTTGGTGAGGGCGTCTGCGTGTCTACATTTCGTTCACGTCATAAAGACTTTGTTTCATTCTTTTCAATGAAAAGTAATCTCGTCACCTGCCATGACATTGATGGTCTGATGTCAGCTCTCAACATCAATCATAACCCTGATGAATGGAGACTTTTCATAGACTCCTCACAGTTGAGTTTGAAAGCAGTATTATTGCATAATGGCAATATTTTGCCATCGATTCCAATCGGTCATGCAGTTCACATGAAAGAAACATACAGCAACATGAAGCAACTGTTGGAGTGCATAAACTATGATAAATATAAATGGCAGCTTTGTTGTGACTTAAAGGTTGTTGCCATCTTACTCGGACTGCAACAAGGATACTCAAAATTCTGTTGTTTCATCTGTGAATGGGACAGCCGAGCAAGGGCCTCGCACTACGTGGTCAGGGACTGGCCTTTAAGACAACGTCTGGAGCCAGGTTCAAAGAATGTACTACATCCGTCTTTAGTGGAACCAAGCAAGATTCTGTTGCCACCGCTGCACGTTAAGCTTGGCCTAATGAAGAATTTCGTCAAGGCAATGGATCGAGACGGCTAAGCATTCAAGTACCTTCGTGATAAATTTCCGAGGATGAGTGATGCAAAAGTCAAAGAAGGTGTTTTCGTCGATCCACAAATCCGAGACATCTTCAGAGATGAACAATTTGACCGGCTTATCACTGGTGACGAGCAGTGTGCTTGGAATGCTTTCCGGTTGGTTGCTAATAACTTCCTCGGAAACACGAAGGCTGACAATTACAAGGAAATAGTGGAGGACCTGTTGGTTGCGTGTCAGAAATTGGGCTGCAATATGTCGTTAAAGATTCACTTTCTGCATTCTCACCTGGATTTCTTCCCTGAAAACTGCGGTGCGGTCAGCGACGAACACGGTGAACGCTTTCACCAGACCATTGCGGAAATCGAAAATCGTTATCAGGGAAATGGAGTCCAGTTATGTTAGCAGATTATTGCTGGACAGTAGTTAGAGACTCTCCAGAACTTGTATACAAAAGACAGGCTAAGAAAAGACGCCTTTAGCCGAAGTGATGACGGACAGCAGTGAATAGTAAGTATTATTGTGTTAAATATGCTACATGTTATTATAAAATTTCACAAATCTTGGAAACTGTAGCTAACTCATCATTTTAAGGCCTATTTTCATGTTCAGCATACCCAATTACATAAAGGAAAGTGGATTTGATGCTCGTAACCGAAAAAAAGCTAAAATTTTTTGCCCAGTGTTATTTCACTGTACAGCATTAACTGACTGGTTTGTATAACTGAGACGGAGTGTGTTTACTGCGCGGTACGGACTGGATCTTTAAATATAAAGCCCAGAGGTTACTATATGTACCACCACGTTTAACACTCACAAATTCTACGTTGTGCCCACACAGTGTATTTATGTGTTTTGTGTGGATCTCAGAACAAACAGCGATTATTTCACTGTACAACATTAACTGACTGGTTTGTATAACTGAGACGGAGTGTGTTTATTGCGCGTTACGGACTGTATTTATGTGTTTTGTGTGGATCTCACAACAAACAGCGATTATTTCACTGTACAGCATTAACTGACTGGTTTGTATAACTGAGACGGAGTGTGTTTACTGCGCGGTACGAACTGAATATTTATATATAATGTATATTAACCCTCTCAAGCCCAGTGGTTACTATATGTACCACCATGTTTAATATTCACAAATTCAACGTTCTGCCCACACAGTGTATTTATGTGTTTTGTGTGGATCTCAGAACAAACAGCGATTATCTGTATTTCCCACAATGCCAATAGCTGTTCACATACGTGATACTGAGAGCTGCATCTTTTATTCCTCTTTTAGAATCATCCCTGTTCGTTTTCTCTTCCATTTTGAACACGGGTTATCATTGCACCGCTACAACACGACACGAACGTCACGCGGTTCACCCAGTACATACAGATGACCTTACGGCAATTTTAAAAATGCACATACAAAGAACCTCAAGACCAGACTGCCAATAATTTTCTTATTGATTACAAGCTATGTAATCATTTTAGCAACATTTTACTCCTTTTATAATAACTTATTTTACAATACTGTAAGAAGTGGACAATAATAGACCACTCATATTATACATATACGAATATAACCACATATGTAATAACTGTAAGGTCTATGCAAAATAATCTCTACGACCCCCTGAAGATGACGGTTTAAACCACCGAAATACGTTCAGGGGAATTTTAAAAATAAACTATTGTGAATAAAGTTTATGTGCATTAATTGGTGTTTAATGAATATATCTTAAATGTTAACATAATTACTGATTGACAGTTTAAGTAGCAAAGGCGTGGGAAGCACTACAGACTCCACAAAGGCCATTCAATTACCGTAAATATGTTTACCGGCCCAACCAAGATTAGCCGAATATTAGACTTAAGATGAGTTTATGGCATTTGTGGACGGGAATATTAAATATTTAAGAAACCTAATGTACAGTAAGAGAAGGTAGGGCCGGAATAATGGGAGGGTCAGCCGGGCAGCTGCCCGGGGCGTCAACCTATAAGAGGTGCTAAGATGTCACTGAAATAATCGGAAATGTGGTGATAGTAAACCCTGCTTTCCACGCGCAAAAGAATTTGTCCGACAATTATCCACAGTTTGGGCACGCTCCTTCAGGAGGGTTCGCCAGCTCAGTCCTAGGGCGAAAATTTTAAAGAATATCGGTTTGAAGGGGCACCAAAACATTTTCCTGCCCGGGGCGCACATACGTCTCGGGGGCGACCCTCACAGAAGTAAGATTCATGACTTACGTACATCCTTCGTCCACGCGTTGTCCAATGGACAGTATTGTAGGCCGGCTCTCGCTTGCCAGTCGCTGATACCTAAACACGAGGTGTTACTAATCTGTGATATTAAAACAGAGCACATATTTTCAAAGGAAACAGACCTCGCGCCCCGTTTATTAACTGCTGCTCCTCCAAAGACAATCACTCCGGTAAAAGTAATAGTGGGACATAGCTGAGACATACTTAGCGGCAGAAGCAGATCCATCAGCCGACTGTCTGTCACGGCTTGCTACGATGAAGTACCCGCACAATGTCGCATACGCCGCCACCTTCACGCCACACTTTTCTCTATTGATGAAATACCGAGAAAATTGGTCACACTAGCCGAACTAACCCCTCCGCCCACCTTGGAAATTTCAAAGAAATTACGTTCTGTGAGTTTATGAGAGATTTTGTATTTCATATCCACAAGAGCAACGATATGAACAAAACTAACTTCTGTGACACAAAACGTAATAAAGCCCCCCCCCCCCCAAACTTAATTACAGCTTCCTTTCGCCTTGTGATAGGACACAATACAGGAACGATGCATTTTTCGTAATGGTGTTCGAAACTGCCGTCGTCAGGAATATTTAATCATATTATTTTGTCCACAGGTTGTGGATTGAAGTGCTACGTTATGACACACAAATGCAACCTTCGCAAGACGAACGTCGCCTACATTTAAAAACTCGCTCACGTCAGAAGTGCATAATGTAGGCATACGTCGATTTCGGTACATTTGATATTATGGTGTTACATTTTGTACGTTCTGTTTTCTGTAGTTTTGTGGTGCAGTAAACACGTCACTGGGCTTCAAAACCAGAGCGGGAGGGGGGGATACCAACACTGGAGACGGGGAAAAACACAAAGACCCGTGACCGGGTGCACTCGACATTCTGAATATCCTCCATGCAAATACTTCGCTAGTGTCAAGCCACAAGGGCGTCCCCCACCAACCGAATTCTATATCTGTAGACATTCTGCATACCCTCAGAGCGAACCACAGCCGACAACAGGCGTAGCAAAGCTGGCAGTCGCCCAGGGTGCCGAGCTGCACAGGCGACTCACAGACGTTATTAGTGTGTCACAGTCGGTAAGACACCAGTTACCTCGACTGGGTTTTATGTGATTTTACTCAGTGCTTCGAGCAAACTCTAGGCAGGCCACGAGGGATTTTTGCTGTACACGTGGCAATGGGACGGATCTTCTGTCAGTACTTGGCGATTTTCCCCTGCCAATATCATTCGACCATATGCATAGTCATCCATTCATTTCAGTCTACGGTATGTGGACCTACATTATTACGTTATTATCATGAAGAGTACGGCAATTATAAATGTAACCCTCTTTTTACATACAGACCCTCCTTTGCAATATAGGCTCACTCCTAGCACCAGTGCAACATATTCCGTAACAGGCTACCTAGGGACCGTTTTCGGGACATGGTGAAACACTCTCACAGGGTATGTACTGAACTGCCTGACAACTCATTATGTGCATAGCAGTGACCTAACTCAAGTTCAAGTCACGCGATTATGCAGCAGACGAGCATGTAAATCGCTCGGAAATATTGGCAAGACGCGACGTTCAAGCGTCTTGTTTTGTCAGTTTTAACAGGGGATTGCAATGGGCGGCGGATTGACATAAATTGGGACTGTCGTATTGGGACGGACGGGGTACATTATCAACTGGGCAACACGTGACCTATGGAACGAAAATTCAAAATAATGTACTATAAAGCTAGTAGAAAAATCCCAGTGGAAGTCAGTTCGTTCAGTAACACGCATACAAACATGCACTGTTACAAATAACCAAGGTACATAGGTAGTGTTTTTTTCGGCACTTTTCACTACCATTACGAGGTGGGGCAGCCCAGTAAAAAACCAGGATGGAAGGAAATTCAGTAAAAACGCGTCATGGCAATTGGTTAAAGGAACAATTGTATTTAGATTACTGTGTAACAGTCTATGTAATTTTATAGAGAAATAAAAAAGAATTTTAATAAAAAAAATACAAAGAAGCACGTTGTGGATTCTTATCCACTGACCTAAGGACTTGCAGGCATATGTAGGCGCACCTGGGAGACAGAAGCTAACGTACACAACTGCTTCGAGTCTTTCGAGGATATGCCTGTTTACATAACAAGGACTAACTACTACGAACAATTTCCGACAGCGATAGCAACCGAAAACCGTTTCAATGCGCAAAACTGTGGCCATGTGACAGCAAGACTACACTTGTCTTATTCGGACTGCCTACCCACTCCGCGCGTTACATGAGAGAGACAAAGTTCGCATGATGTCAGCTGGGCGCCATGCACAAAGCCAGCGCAATTTTGGGTGGAAAATAACGAAAACCACTCAAAGGATATGGGAGATGTTTAATAAAATATATCGACAAATCCTCATTTTCTTTAAACAGAACAACAGTGGGCAACTTAATGACGACCTATACGCGTTTCTGTGCGCATCATAGGCCAACCGATTGGCGCAAAAAAAACATTTCGAACAAAAGCTGTACAGAAAGTTGACACGCATTTTATGATCAAGACACTTCCGCGTGTCTATTGCAGCTGTCATGAAGCTACGGGAGACGAGGGCGCCAGGATTGTTGCGCTATTCCCACATTTGCTCATATGCTTACTCTCATGATGTACTTAAAGGTGCTGTTACAACATAGGGGAGGGGGGCGAACAAACACACATCGAGATTTGTAGAAACGCGTGCGGCAAACAGCTCGTAGTGTCCAAACATGCAACGCAGAACTGCAGTGATCTAATTCAATACGGTAAGCAAAACAGTGCAGAAGTTTGAGTCATCACGAACAGCTGTTGGCCGCTACGCAATATCAGCGGGTGTTATTCAATTACCACTCAGTCTTCCGTCGGTCAGTTGACTGACAACGCGAAAGGAAGAACTGCTTCCACAGGCACGGCTCCGTTACCGGCAGGTTGTGGCAATATGCGGAAAGACTGAAAGGTAGAACTTTGCTTGAAATTTTTTAGACGTGAATAATTAACGAAATACAAAAACAGTATTTATTATCTGTTCAGCGTGATTGCCCATGTGCAAGGAACAGCATTACCACCGTATATTTATATCTGTAACAACCGAAACTGAAATGTAGATGAAACATTTGGAGAACCGGCTTGCTGCGCTGGGATACAATTTTCCGCTTTTCTTGCTCTATTTAATGGCACTCTAAACTGCGACGACCATCAAGATTGCCGTCGGCTTGGATGTGGCTTCGTACATTTCGTAAGTGGCTACGATCTTTTGGACAATTCTGTTTGTGTTTCGTGTAGAAGGGTGGAAATTTTTCTTCCTTGAAGATGGGTGCGGCAGGTTCACGGAATCGTCAGAACTCAAATCATATCCCAGACGGCCCTAATCCACCTGCCACAGGATGTTTCTAGACGAACTAGGGATAGCCACGATTTATATCAAGTTAGATTTTACAGCAGAAATTCCGAGGTTCAAAGTCGTAAGCTGCAGAATACGAAATAGGGGCGGTAAGCCTACAAACACGATCTTTTGTGCGACATAGTTGATTAATTTAAAGATGATAAGTACAGGGAGGAAAGTTTTGAAATGTGGTGTTGGAGAAGAATGGAGAACATCAGTTGGACCGATGGTGTAAGAAATGAAGAAGTATTACACAGAGTAAAGGAGGAGAGGAATATCGTACATACAATAAAAAGAAGAAAGGCTGACTGGACTGGTCACATCTTGCGTAGAAACTGCCTTCTGAAACACGTGATTGAAGGAAAGTTAGTAGAAATGATAGAAATGACGGGAAGACTAGGAAGAAGGCTTAAGCAGCTACTTGATGACTTTAAGGAAAAGAGAAGGTACTGGAAATTGAAAGAGGAAGCATTAGATCGCACCCTGTGGAGAACTCGCTTTGGAAGAGGCTACGGACCTGTCGTAAGACAGACTGCAGAATGAATGAATGAATGAACAGGGGAAAAATAAGGTGTGTAGCGAATTAATTATTATGAAGCAGTAACGTGTGGGGGGACATTTGTACCTAGGAGGGTGGGAGAAACAGGAAGCTGGAAAATATTGCACACTGAGGAGCTTTATGATTTTTTCTCATGACCCAGTATTGTTGGGATGATTGTATCAAGAGGATGAAGCGAGTGGGACAGAGGAGAAATGCATATATTCCTTTGGGGTTAAAACCTGAAAGGAAAAGATTGCTCGAAAGACATGTGTCTAGATGAGTAAATTATATTACAATTCATCTTATGGAAACAGGATAGGAAATGTGGAATTTGGGCTCATGTGGCCTTGTATAAGGACAAGTGCCGGGCTCTTGTGAACACGGCAATGAACATTCAGCATGCACAAAATGGGGGGAATTTCTCGACTAGCTAAACAAATATTAACTTTCGAAGAAGAAGGATTCTTCCCCATGCAGTTACGTGATTGTAACCTAAGTTGCAAATAGATTTAAAATTTGTAGCTTTTGTTTCAAAGAAGATTCCTGGTTGATTACACTTCTATGCACTGTTTATGCATATGAGACAACCCGCATAATAAATTGGCAGGCGCATTATAAAAAGCTTTACCCCCTTATGGGTACTGCACAGACAAATTTCCTTCAGCCCTGACACGCTACTACCTTAGATAACATCTCTCTCCAAGTGCGTCAGTGCTGTATTATTTATTTGCATGCGCTTTCAAATTGAAATGATAAATAATTAATTTGACTCTTTACTGCAGCATCACTCAAGAAACTAAATAAAGTTTGTTTTTCTACTGTGCATTATAATTTTTATTCTTTCCGTGCTATAAGAGGGTGAGTAAAATGAAAACATTAAAAGTGTAAAAAATGAAATAAACCGAGGTCCTACTGTGCGCAGTTGTAGGCACACAAAGTAATCTGCATGGGGTAGAAACATGTCCAGTGTGTATGGTGTGGTAGATCTAGGAACACTACTGAAAAATGACACTTTTCTGTCGAACCTATCTGCTGTCGGCTGGTAAAAAATTTTAAACTTTTCTTTTCGCTCACATACTTATATTTGGAACGCCATTGAAGTAGGCCGATCGAAATGCCGTTGTAAGACTGCTGGACTCGGAAGTAGGATTGATGAGAAGAGAGTTTTTGTTCAAATGTGTAACTTCAAAATTTGTGGTAATTTTAAAGGGGCTGTGAGATTTGGACAGAAATATTTAATTAACAAATTAAGTAACAAAGCTAAGTCTTTCTTCCCTCCCAGGGGACACCGCCTTAACGAAGCACTGTCCGTGCGGGCGGAGAGGGTTTGAGTGCCCCAAAGAAGCTGGGGGCTAAACCGGCGGTAGCTTAGCTACTGGTAGGGTCTCCCAAGCCGGGCAGGCCTCAGCTGAGGGGCCAGACAAAGTGTGTTCCACAACGACCTGTCTGAACCAATAACCTTTCCATAACATCCTTCCTATTCACCCAAGTCAAGGTGTGAGGTATCGTGCAGAGGACTGCGTGGCACTGGGGTGTAAAAACAGCAGTGCTTTTACGATCCCCTCGGGGAACCGGGCAGCACCCCGTTGTATTTATGCCTTCCACCCGTAAGGGGCTCTGCGGGTGGTGACTGTTACTTCCCCATTACTTGTGCGAATAAAATGGACACAGTAATTAATGGACTTGATCAAGGAATGGCTGAGGCTGTAGACTTGATACAAGTAAGTTCTGAGCTGAGTTCTGATGAACCTGATCAAGGAGCAGCTGTGGCTGCAAACTTGATACTGAGGCTGTAGGCTTTGAGTCCTTTCGCTGTTTCTTCTGATGAGGACAGACTGGCTGGAGGTGTCTGTGCGACTAGACTGCAATCCAGGCGACTCTCGGGAGTGCAGCGGAAGTAGCTCATTAAAGTAAGAGAAGGTGGTGGCGAGAAGTAGTGGGGGTGTGAGAAGACCCCACTCTTACTCGATTATTCCACCAACGATGAAACTGTGAGCCTTTTGTTATCTCTGCTGATGAGGACGGACTGGCTGCAGGTGTCATTATGTATAGACTGCAGACCAGGCGACTCTTGGGAGCGTAGCGGAAGCAGCTCGTTAAAGTAAGAGAAGGCGGTGGCGAGAAGTAGTGGGGGCGTGAAAAGACCCCACACTTACTCGAGTATTTCACCTTCGATGAATCTGTGAGCCTTTTGCTTTCTCTTCTGATGAGGACAGACTGGCTGCAGGTGTCATTATGACCAGACTGCAGACCAGGCGACTCTTGGGAGCGCAGCAGAAGTAGCTCGTTAAAGTAAGAGAAGGCGGTGGCGAGAAGTAGTGGGGGTGTGAAAAGACCCCACTCTTACTCGAGTATTCCGCCTTCGATGAACCTGATCAAGGAGCGGCTGTGGCTGCAAACTTGATACGGAGGCTGTAGGCTCTAAGCCTTTCGCTGTTTCTTGTGATGAGGACAGACTGGCTGCAGGTGTCTATATGACTAAACTGCAGTCCAGGCGACTAATAGGAGTGCAGCGGAAGAAGCTCTTTAAAGTAAGAGAAGGTGGTGGCGAGAAGTAGTGGGGGTGTGAAAAGACTCCACTCTTATTCGAGTATTCCACCTTCGATTAACCTGTGAGCCATTTGCTATCTCTTCTAATGAGGACAGACTGGCTGCAGGTGTCTTTATG
>JAJKFL010000236.1:0-12085 GCA_021186555.1 Reticulitermes speratus | reverse complement strand
GTCCCATCTTCACGGGTAGGACTCTTGATCCGTGAAGATGGGACCAATATGTTGTCCTGAAGCTTCGGTAAACAATTACCACAGGACATCACGTAATATCCCAGAAGAGTGCAGATCTCAGAAATTGAGGGCGTATGTGACACATTCAAAACCTATGCAATGGAAATTGATTTGTCTGTGTGCAAGGTATACGTGATTGTTACTGGTTGGGCACCAGCTGTGGATTGTCCTCTGCAGGAAGGATGAATCTGTTCCAGACTTTATGTACTTTCACTGTATTATCGACCAGGAGGCTTTGTGTGTTAAAGTATTTCTATTTAGACATGTCATGAGTATTGCCAAAAAAAGTAATTAACTCTGTTCATTCAGAACTTCTGCAGTACTACCTTTTTAAGGCCCTGCTTGAAGAGTTTGAATGCAAACTTTCTGATCTTATACACAGAACTGCAATGGCAGAGCAAAACTAAAGTTCTTGTATGGTTTTTAAGGTTGATTGAGGGGATGAATGAAGTCCAAGAATGTGGACTTAACTAGTTAAGTGACTCTTGCTGGCTACTGGACTTGGCTTTCCTTACCAGTGTCGCTGACAAATTGATCAGTTTAAATCTGGAACTTCAGTGAAAAGACAAACATGTGGCTAAAATGAGAAGCTATTAATATCATTCAAAGTAAAACCAGTCCTGTGGTTGTCACATATGATGGTGAAGTTTCTTGTACACTTTTTACTAGGGATGGGATATTCGAATCCTCGAATCCCGCGAATCTTGAATAATATTCGAGATTCGAAAACTCGAATCTTTGCGCTTTTTTCGTCTTTCGAATCTTTCGAATCCTAACCTAGCGAAATTCTGCCACCTAGCGGAATCTTGAGGAACTTAAACTACTTAGTGCTACTCACTCTATAGCTCAGCGTTTCTAGTTCTACTCAACTGTCCGCAGCGTCTCACTTGTACACGCTATCAGAAGGACAACAAAAAATATCAAAATTTAAAGAAACTCTCTAAAAAGTTTTTAATCACACCACCATCGACAGTACTATCAGAAAGACTATTCAGTACAGCAGGTATCATAGCTGATAAAAAACGAAGTAGGCTAGACCCAGAGCGAGTTCGAATGCTAGTGTTCTTAAATAAAAATCTCTATTAAAGGTTTCTGATTCTTTTAGATTGCCCTGAAAGAGTTCAGTGTTTAGTGTTTTTAATTTTTATTAACTCTTAAAATAAACATGTTTTTTATTTTTCTTCATTTTCTGGAAAGAATTTAGTATTCCATGTTTAGCGTTTACTGTTTATCTACGATATATTAACTCTTGAAATAATCCCCTCCCTCTACACAAATGTCAAAAATGTGACCTGTTACTCAAATATTATTTGTATTATTATTATTATTAATATAATTAATATTATTATTATTTCATTTATTTGTATCTTCTTAATGAATAATATAGGTATATTTTTGAAAACTGTATTCTTAAATGTGTTTTTTTCATTAAACACAGATTTTAAATTTTGCTTCAAATAAAAACTTTTAATTTTAAAATAAATACTAAATGGTATAGAACTAAGTCTTTTTCCCTTTAGTTTTTTCTTATTATTGTTCTTATATGAAGGATTCGAGAGATTCGAGGGATTCGACGGATTCGAGAACCTTTTAAGATTCGGATTCGGATTCGAGCAAATTTAGGATTCGTCCCACCTCTACTTTTTACATATCAAGAAAATGGTGAGAGTAATTTTAGCCTGCCACTATTGTTGGGCTTCCTTCAAATTCTTCTGGAGGAGTTTTAAAAGAGATTTCAACAGGTCATTGCCATTGAACCAGTGTTTTTTTTTGGGGGGTGAGGGGGGGTCATCATGGTAAACTCTTTTACTTTGCCAGATGGAGGTTACAGAAACTGCTGCATGTACTGGAATGCTAATTCAGGCAAGGGCAGAAGAACTGGAACTGGACATTTTGGACCTTCAAAATTATATTGTTTTGAAATCCGTAGGAACACATGAAAACTTGGACTGTGGTTGACCAAGAAAATTTTTAATCCTTAAAAAGTGCAGTGCGCAAGATAAAATCTTATTTTGGTTCCACTGGGCTTTGAAAATCACTGTTTTCAGTCATGAACGTTAATTAATTTAAAGCACAGATCATGAGTTACTGATGCCCATCTTGACAATTTTTTTCAAGCAGGAACATCATCGTACACTCACAGACTCGAAAAACTTGGCCTAATGAAATGCAGTGCCAAAGATCACTCCAACTTGCCACTTGAGTAATAATTTTGCTTAAAAAAACTACAGATTTATTGATTGTATGGTGTCTTGTATCATTAAACATGTTCTTTTGTGTACTGTTTGGTGTCTGTATATCTTTATATGTGCAGAAAAAAGAAAAATGTGCTAAGTTAATTGGCTCATGCCTGCAACTCTCTCATAAACTGTTATATGGCATAAGAAGAAGGTCGGGGGCCAACAGTTTTCTTTAGATACCCTTAAAAATGTCTTTGAGAAGGGTTGCAATGTGTCAGGTTGAATCTGTATGCATTATTTATCATAAACAGCTTAGTAAAAATATCGTACATAGTTGTGTTAGACAGAACTGACGTACATATGTTGATATGGAGAATCCAGCAGAAGAAGAAAAAGAAGAAGGAAGAGGAGGAGGGAAAGAAGGAGGAGAAGAAGAAGGAGAAGAAAAAGGAGAAGCAGGAGAAGAAGAAGAATGAAAAGAAAAAGGAGGAGAAGAAGAAGAAGAGGAGGAGGAGACTTTATTTGTTTATGTTAGGTTCATTAAAACTTGTATATTGAAACCCCTGTTTAAGGTTTGTTTGTGAAGCCATGGATATAAATGCCAAACTGAGGGAAATTTTAAATGGAGATAATTTATCACCAAGATTGTTGGCTTGGGATAATTGGCATTAAATATTAAATAAGGGAAAACCTTAAATCAAGGAACATTGAATGGTGGTTCTATTCATTTTCGGCACATGATTGATTTATGTTCTTTTCACTTCACAGAAGGATGTGTTATAAATAAACCCACTGACCTTTAGGATCATTGTTAAAGAAACTATACATAAAAAATAAAAGCTTTACCAGTAGAAGAGGTTTAACTTAGTGAAGTGAAGGAATATTAATATTCATAGATTTGTATTATTTAAAATGTGCAACACAGTTTCATAGGAACACAGAAGAATATAACTAACTCCATGGAGCAGAGTCCTTCTTGAGAAGTTAACAGGTCCTTAGCTAGTTGAGAAACGCCCCGCATTTTATGGAACCCGAAGGTTCATTACCGCATTCACAAGTGTCCGCCACCTGGCCCTATCCTGAGCCAGAGCAATCCAGTCCATGCCTCCCCATCCCACTTCTTGAAGATCCGTTTTAATATTGTCCTCCCATCTATGCTTATGTCTTTCAAGTGGTCTCTTTCCATCAGGTCTGCCCACCGAAACCCTGTATGCACCTTTCCTGTCCCCCATACGTGCCACATGCCCCGTCCATCTCATTCTTCTTGATTTGATCACCCGAAAAATATTCGGTGAGGAGTACAGAGCATAAAGCTCCTTGTTATGTATTCTTCTCTACTCCCCTGGTACCCCATCCCTCTTAGGCCCAAATATCTTCCTCAGCACCTTGTTCTTGAACACTCTCAGCCTGTGTTCCTCCCTCAGTGTGAGAGACCAAGCCTCACTCCCATACAAAACAGCAGGCTAAATTACAGTTCCGTATATCTTGATCTGTATATTTTTGGATAGCAAACTGGAAGACAAAAGATTCTGCACTGAGTGATAGCAAACATTCCCTGACTTCAATCTGCTCTTTATTTCTTTACGAGTGGAATTTTGATTTGTTAGGGTTGTTTCCAGATGTCTGAACTGTTGCCACTCTTGCAAAGGATTTATGACCTGTCTTTATGCTGTGATTTTGTTCTACATTCTGGTCTTGAAATGTGACCATATACTTAAGTTTTCTCAGCATTTACTTCTAGACTAGTCTCCTTACTAGCGATTACTAAAGCTTCTGTGTTTTTCTTTATAGCATGTACGCTTCCGCCCAATATATTAACATCATCAGCATAAACTAGAAGCTGATGTGTACCATTTAATTTCAAGCCCTCCTGGTTTGCCTGAACCGTCCTAATGGCATATTTTAAAGCGAAGTTTAAAAGCAATGATAATAAAACATCTCCTTGTTTCAAACCATTAATAGGAAACGTGGCAGACAAATGTTTGCCTACGCAGACTCTGCTGTAGGTTTCATTTAGACACATTTTTATTAGCCTTACTAGTTTCTTAGGGATACCAAACTCAATGAGAATATTATACAAGACATCCATTCTAACAGAATCATAGGCTTTCTTGAAGTCAATTAATAGCTGGTGCACTGTCTCAGTGTATCCCCCCCCCCCCCCCCCAAGTATTTGACAAATGGAAAATATGTGATCAGTAGTTGACATGTTTCATCAAAATCCACATTGATGATCCCCAATAATTTTCTCTGCTTATGGAGTTAACCGTGACAGAAGGATGTTGGATAGAATTTTGTATTTGGTTGACAAAAGTGATATGCATCAATAATTACTGCAATCTGTTTTATCACCCTTCTTATAAATAGGTACGATTGACTCCTTCCACTGCTCTGGCAATTCCTCCGTATTCCAAATGGAATTAGTAAGCTTGTAGATCTCAGAAAGAATTGTCCTACTTTCTGCTTTAATCGGTTCTGCTGGACTCTGATCAGTACCCGGTGATTTGCGTCTTTTTTAACTTTTCAATAGCCATCTCAACCTCAAAGGCACTGGGCTCAGGCACTAGTGGCTCTGCTTTATGTATTTCGTTCTGCCTAACATCATTAACCCCATGTACATTCAATAGCTGAAAGAATTGATTCCTCCACCTAGCCAAGACACTGTGGGAGTCTGCAACCAGATCACCCTTCTCATCCTTTATTATATTAGTTCTAGGCTGGTAACCCTGCTTAAAGTCATTGATGCCCCTGTACATGTCTCTGATATTCTTGTTCCTACTGTTTGTTTCAGGTTCATTAATTGTAGGTTTCAGATATTTCCTCTTTTTGGTCTTGAAATTTCTACTAGCTTCACGTCTTACATTGTTCAGATTATCTACGTTACTTTGGCTTGGATCCTGTAACCACTGCATTTTCACCTGCTTCATTCACTCTAAAAATTGTGAATATATACAACAAAAAAGTTGCCATCAACAACCAGTTGCCTTTTCTCTTTTTTTTTAAGCCATTACAGATGACACTGTACTTAAACATATTTAAATTTATCCAACATTCAGGCTTTCTCAGTGTTGGATATTCCGCTGTAATTTTGTAATGAAGTTCTACTGTGTAGAACTTTACAAAACATATTGCCGTATTTTCTCTCTTTCAAAAATCTTGTCACACTGACATGCTGTTTGTTTTTTTGTCGTTATATTCACCGTGCATCTTGATAACTAATTAAAAGTTTTAGACACCAACATATGTACTATATTCCCATAAGTAAGTCAATTGCCCCTACATGTTTCGGCCTTTAACAAGCCATCCTCAGGGGGGGTCAAAGTTTTACATATGCTTTACATCTATTAGTTCAATTTTAAATACCTCGTACATCCACAAAGAATAAAATAAAATCTTAATACCCAATGGATTATGGTATCATTACATCCAGCTGTCGAATCCAGGGGATGTGTTTTACTAGTCGTTCATAAAGGTTAAAAGTTTTTTAAAAAATTACATATCTATTGTTGTTTATAAATTAATGGCATTCCTGTTTTGTATACATGTTATCTCAAGTAGGTTGAAGTTACCCTGTGTTATGTTGTTACGTGTCCCGTGTTGTGATCTGCACCAGCTGTGATGTTTTCATTTTTAATTTTAGCTTATATCAATATCATTTTCTTTTTTAGCACCCTATTCAAAGTCTAGCAGACTCAGTTTCCTTGTAGCATGAAAATACTGTGTACTTTTTATGACTACTTGACTTTTTGACTTATCCACTGTCTAGTGTTGTAACACTACATGATGCACAAAGTCTGAAGACTAAGTATTCAAGTGTGCAGTATACCATTATCAGCCCTATGTAATTAACACTGTATACTGCTCATTATTTGAAAGAAACTTGGTTCACACCTTTCCTGGAGAACTGTGTATGATATATACTGCCTCAGTTTTTTTATGTGTGATTTTCCTAATCCTCTTTGGCCAGAAAGTGGGATAGTAAATCAGGCATTCTTTGTGTTATAGAAAGGAACATCTTGTATGTCAGTTTGACCTAGTAACAGTGCCTAAACTCATGGATAATTTAAAAAAGTTGAAATGGGAGACCTCCATTTAAATTTGTTTGGCATTTTCATTTTTGGTAAAAACTGGATAGAAATAATTGACTATTTACATGAAGACCCATGTGCTTCTCTCTGTGCTTCTTGAGCATAAATCTCAAAATATTTACTGCAGCTAAAAATGTTGGGAACATAAATTGTAGAGAAAAATGAAACATGCCTTTCATGCTGGAACCCCCCCTCCATAAGTCTGTGGATTTTGAGATAATGAATTGTTTTGTTGTGTCATCTTATGACTTGAAAGCTGCTTCATTTTGATAAATTTTTATACCACATATCCTGGTACAAATTTATGGAAGATGGTATCTGCTTGTTTCTTTGTATGGCTGTCTATGACTAGCATCAGCACCTAAACTTCTGGGACAGATATTTTTAAACTTCCGCATGGGAGGCTGAAAGTCGTTGTGTAATTCCAGTTTTCAGCCTTATTGATTCATAATAAAGTCTACTTATGATCACAAATTCACTATATATATTTTGTTTATCATAAACCATTAATCAGATATTATGAAAGGACTACAGAGAAGTTTAATAAAGTGTACAGAACACAGTTGGAAATTTTTGGCAACTGCATTTCCAGCCTTGTTGAAGTAGAATATGCTTGCTTCTTTCTACATCTCTTCTATACCACTATTCTTATTTGATGCTATATAAACTTATTATGTATCCTCTGACACAATTCATTTGCAAGAAAAGAATATTAGGTAAATGAAAGAATGATAATAAAGGTAATTTGTATGATGTGTGACAGTATAAGAATCAATTTAAATTAAATATCTCACACACATTCAAGTAGAATTCCTTTAACCTGGATGTTGATACTCTGGAAATCCTGATCAACATTTTAGGAATATAGTCCCAAGACCAGATGTTTTGCCATCTATAATATACAGTACTCGTACTGACTTTATCTGGACTTTATTGAGCCCATTGAGCTATTATAATGGTTTAAAAAGATCCCAAGATGAGTAAACATGGTGCTGCTGACAAGAGGAAGCACTCGATGTTAACGATTCCCCAGAAACTGGAAAGTGGCGAAAGCTACAGGGTAGTTATGATTTCATGTACCATTGGATTGTCAACTATCTGTGATATGAAGAAACAGAAGGACCATTGATGATCCTTTATGGCATGACATGAAAGTTTGAAGGGCCTTCTGAAGGGACAGACATTGAAACAGGTTAAATTAGTGCAATTGTACAAGGTGTTGTATAAGTGGTTTACAGCAATGCATTCTGAAGAAAGGCGTGTGACGATGTTAAAGTAGATTATTATTATTATTATTATTATTATTATTATTATTATTAATCACTGTTAGGTACCGTATTTCTGTTTTAAGGAATAGTTCTGTAGGAATGAGTGGTGATTTTTGTATGCTGTCTATATCACGGAGGGAAACCTCTGTGGTCCGGATTCCTGGTAATCTGGACCACCCCTTCCCCCATATAGTCTGGATGGCTGAGGACTCCTGAATTATGTACTACATCACACATTTGTTAGTTTCATTTACTACTTGAAGGAAGAGGAAAATAACTTGGGATGTTATTCTGAGTTCACCGTGCATTTTTACTAATTAATGTTTTAACACCAACTAAATGCACTTTATTTTAAAAAGAGACCTGGTACCTGGGGAAATGTTCTAAATTAAAGATGGTAAAATCTTTATTGAGATCCTAGTTACCATGATTGAAGTTCTGCAGGATTTGTCCAGACAAATGCTGAGATAGGACCATAAAATAGGCTATAGCCATTCCTTGTGAAGTTGTACAACTCTTTTGCTTTTAATTTGTTGCAGACTCCATATGGAGAATTGGAGTGCAGTCAGGAAGAGATTGAATATCAAAATAAAGGTAAGTTAATTTTATCAAATGGAAGCTGACAAGATTTAAACATATTTTTGGGACAGTAAAGAGAACATTTAAACTTGGAATTAGGTAAGACTCACAAATGAAGTTTGATAAAAACATGGCCCTCTCAGTATTCTGTATTTGGTGCTAAGAGAAGACTGTACAGCAGGATTACAGGCAACAGAACTAAAATGTTTAGAGATTATGATGTGTGGGGTGGTGGTGGTGGTGGTGGTGGAGGAGGAGTGAGGAGAGGAGGAGGAGGAGGAGGAGGTAGGAGAGGAGGAGAGGAAGGGAGAGGAAGAGAGAGGAAGAGAAGAGGAAGAGGAAGAAGAAGAGAAGAAGAAGAAGAGGAAGAAGAAGAAGAGAAGAAGAAGAGGAAGAAGAAGAGAAGAAGAAGAAGGAAGAAGAAGAGAAGAAGAAGGAAAGAGAGAGAAGAAGAAGAAGAAGAAGAAGAAGAAGGGAAGAAGAAGAAGAAGAAGAAGAAGAAGAAGAGAGAAGGAAGAAGAAGAAAGAAGAAGAAGAAGATGAAGAAGAAGAAGAGAAGAAGAAGAAGAGAGAAGAGAAGAAGAAGAAGAGAAGAAGAAGAAGAAGAAGAAGAAGAAGAAAGAAGAAGAAGAAGAAGAAGAAAGAAGAGAAGAAGAGAAGAAGAAGATAGAAGAAGAAGAAAGAAGGAAGAAGAGAAGAAGAGAAGAAGAAGAAGAAGATAGAAGAAGAAGTATAGTAGTAGTAGTAGTAGTTAGTAGTATGTAGGTAGTAGTAGTAGTAGTAGTTAGTAGTAGTAGTAGTAGTAGTTAGTAGTAGTAGTAGTAGTAGTTAGTTGGTAAGTAGTAGGTAGTAGTAGTATAGTAGTAGTAGTAGTAGTAGTAGTAGTGTGAATAGTAAGATCAGTAGAGTAGTAGTAGTAGTAAGTAGTTGAGTAGTAGTAGTAGTAGTAGTAGTAGTAGTAGTAGTAGTAAGTAGTTGTAGTTAGTTGTAGTTAGTAGTATAGTAGGATATAGTAGTGTAGTAGTAGTAGTAGTAGTAGTAGTAGTAGTTAGTAAGTAGTTAGTAGTAGTAGTATTAGTAGTAGTGTAGTTTTAGTAGTAGTAGTAGTAGTAGTAGTAGTAGTAGTAGTAGGTAAGAGTGTAGAGTCAGTAGTAGTAGTAGAGTAGTGAGTAGTAGAGTAGAGAGATAGTCAGTAGTTAGTTTAGTAGTAGTAGTAGATAGTAAAGAGTAAGAGATGTAGTAGTAGTAGTAGTATGTAGTAGTGTATTAGTTGTTAGAGTATATGTATGTAGTAGTAGTAGTAGTTGTAGTAGTAAGTATAGTTATTAGTATAATAGGAAGTATATGTAGTTAGTAATAGTTAGTATGGTAGTAGTAGTGTAGTGAGTAGGTAAGATTGAGTAGTAGTAGTAGTTTGTAGTAGTAGAGTAGTAGTGTAGTTAGTATTGTATTTAGTAGAGAGATGTAGAGTATAGTATAGAGTAATGTAGTAGTAGTAGTAGTAGTGTGAGTAGAGTAGTAGTAGTAGTAGTAGTAGTAGTAGTAGTTAGTAGTGAGTAGTAGTAGTAGTATAGTAGTGTAGTAGTAGTAGTAGAGAGTAGGTAGATAGTAGTAAGTAGTAGTAAGTAGTAAGTAGTAGTAGTAGAGTAGTAGTAAGAAAGAGTAAAAGTAGTAGTAGTAGTATAGTAGTAGAAAGTAGTAGTAGTAGTAAGTAGTAGTAGTAGTATAGTAAAGAGAGTAGGTAGTAGATAGTAGTAGTAGTAGAAAGAAGTAGTAGAAAGTAGTAAGTAGTAGTAGTAGTAGTAGTAAGAGTAAAGTAAGAGTATAGTAGATAAGTAGTAGTAGTAGTAGATAGTAGTAGTAGAGTAGAAGTAGAGTAGTAGTATAGATAGAGTAAGAGTAGAAATAGAAAGTAGTAGTAGTAGTATAGTAGTATAGTATAGTAGTAGTAGTAAGTAGTAGAGAGTAGTAGTAGTAGTAGTAGTAGTAGTATATAGTAGTAGTAGTATAGTAAAAAGTAGTAGTATAGTAAAGTAGTAGTATAGTAGTAGTAGTAGTAGTATAGTTAGTAGTATAGTAGTTAGTAGTAGTAGTAGTAGTAGTAGTAGTAGTAGTAGTAGTATAGTGAGTAGTAGTAGTAGTAGGTAGTAGTTAGTAGTAGTAGTAGTAGTAGTGAGTAGTAGTAGTATAGTAGTTAGTAGTAGTAGTAGTAGATAGTATAGTAGTAGTAGTAAGTAGTAGTAGTATAAGTAGTAGTAGTTAGTAGTAGTAGTAGTAGTAGTATAAGTAGTAGTAGAGTATAGTATAGTAGTAGTAGTAGTAGTAGTATAGTAGTAGTAGTAGTAGTAGTAGTAGTAGTAGTATAGAGTAGTAGTAGTAGTAGTAGTAGTAGTAGTAGTAGTAGTATAGTAGTAGTAGTAGTAGTAGTAGTAGATATAGTAGTAGTAGTAGAGTATAGTAGTAGTAGTAGTAGTAGTAGTAAGTAGTAAGTAGTAGTAGTAGTAGTAGTAGTAGTAGTAAGTGTAGTAGTAGTAGTTAGTAGTAGTAGTAGTTAGTAGTAGTAGTAGTAGTAGTAGTAGTAGTAGTAGTGTAGTAGTAGTATAGTAGTAGTAGTAGTAGTAGTAGTGTAGTAGTAGTAGTAGTAGTAGTAGTAGTAGTAGTAGTAGTTAGTAGTAGTATAGTAGTAGTAGTAGTAGTAGTAAGTAGTAGTAGTAGTAGTAGTAGTAGTAGTAGTAGTAGTAGTAAGTAGTAGTAGTATAGTAGTAGTAGTAGTAGTAGTAGTAGTAGTATTAGTAGTATAGTAGTAGTAGTATAGTATAGTAGTAGTATAGTAAGTAGTATAGTAGTAGTAGTGTAGTAGTGTAGTAGTAGTATAGTAGAGTAGTAGAATAGTAGTAGTAGTAGTAAAATAGTATTAGTAGTAGTATAGTAGTATTAGTAGTAGTAGTAGTAGTAGTATAGTATAGTAGTAGTATATAGTAGTATATATATATATTAGTAGTAGTATAGTGAAAAAAGGTGGGGGGGGGGGGGGGGGGGGGGGGTATAGTAGTAGTAGTAGTATAGTAGTAGTAGTAGTAGTAGTATAGTATAGAGTAGTAGTTATAGTATAGAGTAGTAGTAATAGTAGTAGTAGTAGTAAGTAGTAGTAGTAGTATAGTATATATAGAGTAGTATATTTATGTAGTAGTAGTAGTAGAGTAGTAGTATAGTATATAGTAGTTATAGAGTAGTATATAGTAAAAGTAGTAGTAGTATAGTAGTAGTAGTAGTATTAGTATATATAGAGTAGAGATATAGTAGATAGTTATATAGTAGAGTAGTGTTAGAGATATAGTAGTATAGTATTAGTAAGTTGTAGTAGTATAGTATAGTAGTAGTAGTATATAGTTAGATAGTAGAAAGTATGTATAGTATAGTAGTAGTATAGTGTAGAAAGTATAGTAGTAGTAGTATAGTAATAGTAGTATATAGTAGTATATATTAGAAAGTAAAATATATGTATAGTAGTAGTAGTTAGTATAGTAGTATATATGTAGTAAAAGTAGTAGTAGTAGTAGTAGTATAGTATAGTAGTAGTAGTAGAGTTGTAGTAGTGTATAGTATAGTAGTATAGTAGAGTATATAGTATAGTATAGTAAATAGTAGTATTATATAGTAGTATTTAAAAGTAGTAGTAGTATAGTGTAGTATATAGATTTAGTATAGTAGTAGTAGTATAGTAGTATAGTAGTATAGTAGTATAAGTAGTAAAAGTAGATAGTGTTAGTAGTGTGTAGATTTAGATAGTATAGTGTAGTAGTATAGTTAGAGTAGTAGTAGTTATAGTATAAGTATATAATAGTAGTAGTAGGAGTAGAAATTTAAGTAGCCCATTCGGTTAAACTTTTTTGTAAATTTTGTGAAGTTA
>JAJKFL010000233.1:0-13502 GCA_021186555.1 Reticulitermes speratus | reverse complement strand
AGCACGACTGCAGACAATTTGATAGGACATTGCTGCGGTGTTTTTCAGTATATCAGAAAATTAAAACGAACAGTGTACACTATATTCAATGTTGTGGACTTAGAGTAATCTATCTTAATCTTTGTGACCCCTGACATAGTCCACTTAGGCAGACATATTTTGGCTCGATTGTAAATACGAATACAGCCTAACTTGTTGATTTTATTCTCTTGACAAAAGAAGACCTCCTAACTGGTACAGAATCCAAAAAAATTACAATACTGCGCACAGCGTAAGACACAATGAAAAAAATTTGAATTTTTATCTAGTTAGAAATAGGAAATTCTATTACACATAAATTAAGAGAAATAAAATTCTTTTAAACACATGAAATTTCCGACAAGAACCAAGCAGCTAATTAGTTCTCTGTTAGAAATATCCAGAGTCTTAAAATGTGATGTCATCAAGGATGTGTGGAAAGATACTAGTACTACTTTGGATAGGGTAAGCAATATGGCTGAAGTAAACAACAGCATTCAGCAAGATGGCAGGCAGTAAGGTGTACATGGCACTACAAAACGACTCTCTCAAGTAAACATTAAGCTTAAAGCTTTTAATAATAAATGACCATTTCCTTTACAGTTACCATAAACGTGGCATTGAACATCTGCTCAGTCTGACAGATTCCTTCACATGGGAAGAACTGCCGACCAGAGATCCTGACACCGGATATTTAACAAAGGCTGGGTACATCCCGATCATCCAAAGTCTTACCAAATACACTGCTGGGTTCGTAGCTTCATTCCACCTTATCCAGTCAGCAGTTCGCATGGAGTCCAACCACGAACTGATCTCACTTCGTGGTTTCCTTTCGACATATCGGCGACTCCAGTATACGTGTTCGCGAATTTAACACAGGTACACTCTACTGTATAAATACATTAACCTAAGGAATTTCAACTATTCAGTTAATTAGAACAAACAGAGATGTGTAAGGAGTTTGTGTCGAATATATAATATATGAAGATACCAAATTCATTACAATATACAAAGCGACGTAAAATTAAACATTTTTAATATATATGTATTTATATATTCCTACCCTTAACCATATATTAGGCATATTTATTCTAAGTAATCTGTGAAAGTTGCGATGTTTAGAAGTAACAAGTTTAAAATTCAAAGCTCGATTTCTTACAATCCAGAGGACTTAGTACATCAAACTGTCCATCATAATGTTTCGGGTGCCGTTCTGAGTAACGTCAAAAGCTTTTCTTTCTTAAAAGATTTGACAGTTCTTTGTGAAAAACGCGCAATTTACAGTTCCACAACCTTCTCCAAAATGTATAATTGTTCGTTGAGTTGTGAAGGCGTAAGAATGTCACCGCCTCCATCATCATCATACCATCATCATCATCGTCATCATCACCACCACCTTCGACGATGATGGAGGCGTCAGGTTCATCTCAAACGTCGCGGTATTTATACAAGGGCACACAGTGTGACACTATGAAATCAGTTACGCTGTTCGTCTGCTTCGTGACAAAATAATTTGTCGCAAAGATATGACGAGAGAGAGATTCCCATATCAAAAGTGCACGGTGTTAACAGGGCAATATATTAAAATTACAGGCTTCAAGTTCTTGAAAATTCAAAATAATAATTGAAGTTTTCAGTTGAAAATCTTCCTTCCTATTTAATTATTTATTCATTTATTGATTTATTTCAAAAGGAACTGAATCAATTGTAAATGTAAGATATTCTCCAGTGTTCTGCTGGACAAGTTCATTCCCCGTACGTAAGACTTGTATTTAAGTTTAGAATAAATTAATTTAGTTAACATAATGTTGTTACACGAATCTCCACAAATTGTAACTAAAAACAGGCAACGTCACTTATCTAATTAATACCGTGAAATTCCAGAACAATTGTAATTTTATTTTATGTATTTTAACGGCCTGAAGATGATCACATTGTGGTCGAAACATGTAGTCTTGTAACTCGTCTGATAACATGTAATAAATAGTTGTCTTGAAGTAGGTTGGTAAATACCTTACAAGGTCTTTTTATCCTGAAAAATTTACTAGCATGTTGTGCTGCATTAAAATTGTTTCGAACTTGTATTTTAAACACAACGGGGTTTCCCATGTAAAATAAAAAGGCTTTCGTAATAAGTCGCTTCAGTTCAGAAAATCGACAATAAATTTTCTCACACTAAAACTTCAAGGTAATTCCTTAAATAAGAGTAACGTGAACTTTTGTCTCACGCAGGCCATTGCACTCTCTTCGATATTCATAGTTTCGGTTTCCCAAGCCTGTACGCTACACTAGTGTGTGTAGCCTGCAGTCAGCTGGAGAAACTCACTGCAGCCCTGCTGGATATCAGACAGACACATATCACAAACGACCAGGGATCTGGAGACGAGACTAAGAATAATGATTCAAACAGACAAACTCTCATTTTCGACGAAGTGTTCCAACATATGCGAAAACAACTAAAACAGTGCGTACGTCACCACCAGGACATAAAACGGTACAATCACATTTAAAATTACATTCAATCTGAATTGCTCTCATTTTTTCGGAGGAGAGAAATATCACTTTATATTATAACCTTGTATTTTTCAGGTACATGGCAGTGTTGGAAGATACAATGAATCTTCAAATGTGCGGACTATTCCTGATTTTCTTATCTGCGATGTGTTTGGACGCTCTCTCGATTGTAACGGTAAATATTTCATTCTAATAACAACCTATATAAGGAAGTTTGTTTTTATATAATTTAGCATCTAAAGATATGTTAAGTAGTGAATACAGTCTTTATATAATATGAATGAAGGTTTATATTGTTAATACCGTGCAATTTTAGTCGATCACATATCAGTTTAACCAACAAATGCACACTTTTTATTTATTATAATACAAATCAATAAAATACAATAAATTTTATTGTATAATAAACAAGAAGTGTGCATTTGTTGGTTAAAGTGATGTGTGATAATGAAGGTATTCGTGTTCTAATTCATATCACATTCCTGTTTAGTCTCGAGAAATTGAGAAAAATTACAATAATTCTCAGTCACGTATTTGGATTCGGAACAAAGCGAATACGAACTAAGACATTAACTAATGGGCCGTGCCATGGCAGGCGGTTAGTCGCCGGTCTCTCGCCGCGGAGGTCCGGGTTCGATCCCGAGTCTGTCCATGTGAGATTTGTGGTGGACAAAGTGGCACTGGGACAGGTTTTTTCCCGAGTACTTCGGTTTTCCCCTATCAATTTCATTCCACCGGTGCTCTATTACGTGGAAAAATGAAAATAATCTATTATCTTTCTCTTCATCTTCATCACAAGGGTTGCACAGTAAGCCCTAATGCTGCGGTGCGTCCGTAGCTTCTGCTGCGGGGCCCTTCTCCACCAAAAAAAAAGTCGTTAACTAGTGGAATTTTACTTCCCCTTTTCTCAAGGTAAATTAGAAATATTTTATCAGTGTCAGATGATAACAATGGGCATTGTCCATTTGACAGTTAACTCCCAGAAAGTGTTATATACAGCAATTTGTCGATTTTATTTTCTCAGCAAAGAAAGAGAAAACTCTCCCCTGAACAAAAAAACCATTCTTCATTCTCCCATATGCTGCATACAGGATTTGCACTCAACTCTTCGGTCCAGAACATTTTTTTTTACATCACCTTCTTCTCCTAATGCAGTTATTGCACATGGAACTCTAACTTTGATTGCTCTTTTAAAAATAATATGTGAAACTTTGTCTGTAGAGCTAAGGTATGTACGTAGGATAAGCGTGTTAATAGAAAGAAGAAGCACAAAAATTATGTTCCTTAAACATTTATGACAGTGTAATCAAATTAAATTTTTTTCATTTTTCAGAATCTGAGTGATATTGCAGACGCATTGCAGGGTCTGGTTTTCTATATTCTCCTAGCGGGCTCTTTGTGTGTATATTCGTGGCTTGGAGAGGAGCTTTCAACTCATGTAAGTAAATCTGTCAAGCTAAATTTCAGGTTCATACTTCAAGTTGTCTGTACTCCAACAAAAATATATATCTGCTTTAAAATTGACCGGTGACGTAAGACAATTCCTATGCTTTATCTTCATTTATTGAATGTGTACCTTTTATCTTTCCCATCTTAACGAATGCTGTAATTGTTATACGACTGTGTAGACAATTTATTTCAGCCGTTTCTTAATTTAATGATATCCGTTTAGTGCTTGATTGCAAAAGGCATAGTATTTACGTGCGTCAGCACCTTTCCTATTCCACTTGCCCCTGAATATATTAGCCATATATTTCTTGACTATTTCAGGCAGAGAAGGTGAGTGACGCTGCATGGGGATGCGACTGGGTTGGAACACCTGTCCCACTTCAGCGCTCCTGATCTTCATTATAGCTACAGCTAACAAGGAGTTCAGATTGACAGCTGGGAAATTCGTTCCAGTGTGCAACAAGACCATGATGAATGTAAGGTTATTCATATTGTAGCACAGCATACAAGACTTTGGCGAGTTATGAACAAAAGACATTTATGAGAGAAAGACGTTAGTTCAAAACAGTTTTGAACGCCAATTTCGGATGAAGGTAAATTACAGGAACCGTGGACGCATAATTTCAATATGCGTATATATCTAAAGGGGTTTTCAGTAGGTTAATTTACATCGATATAATCACACATATCTACATTTGATTTTGAACGATTACGGAGATAATGACGGGAGAAAATGCGGTCAATGCGGTTCCACACACACAGTACCTGTTTATTATGCTATGTTATCTGTACACTGTGCAGGTCTATCCTTGAGCTGACAGCCAATTCGAGCAATAAGGAGGCGAGTGTTATATGCATAGACCTTCGAGCAAATAGGAAAAGTTCTGAAAGTAATGCGAGATTTTATTGCTTGCTTAATATTTATATGGCACTCAATTTTTAGTTCCATATCAAGTACTGATATTAACATTACAAGAAAAACGAATGGTTCGTCGTTTAAATATGTCTTGGGTAACCAATAAATACATAACAGTTCTCATTCCTTAATGTTCCAGCCATTGCTTTGACAACTGACTGAAATTTTCCACTATTGAATTACTTCACATTTAATTCACGAAGAGGAACTAGTTTCGTCACAAAGGAACACAACAATCGATAATTGGAAGCGCTGGCATATATTGGTTATATGCATGCTCAGAAGGAAGAAAGAAAGCGCGTGCTAATTATCCAAGAATATATTTGATCTACTGAATTCAAAATATATATCCAATAATATTATTCTCAGGGATAGGTGTGTGCATAGATGATAGTACTGGTAATCTAAGTTGCCCTTTGACAGAACTGCAGGATCCCTGCACAGAAAACGTGTATTCGTTAGGCATTAGAAGAAACAAGTGGTAAAATGGGAGATAATGTCTGGTTTATAATGACTTTAAGAAGACGAATTTTGCAATAAATTTTGAGAGAGGAGATACTTTACAGATTTGATTAACATCTTATAAGAAAGGAATTGGTTATGCTGATGAGGATACTTTCGCTTTACATTCATACTGATAAAGTGTTAAATTCATTGAAGGGAGCATGACTCAATGAACTGTATCAATTTCAATATTGTTATTTTATTCCGACATTCTTATTCCTCAAACCATTGCGTAGAGTAAAATTACGCTTCCAAATGGTCTCTTAAAATTTCACCCTCTAACCTTCCATGTAGGTACAGAACGGGTGTAGAGGTACAGGCCTGCTCTTTCTTTAACCTCGACTTTAGATGGGGTGGGTGGTTAACGCCACGCCCCGGTCGCTTTACCCCGGGATTGACTCGGTACTCATTGTATAGGAGGCCGGGTGGGCCCCAGGGTTGGTCTGTAAGAGTGCAGAAAATTTCATCCCCACCGGGAATCCATTCCCAGACCTTCCAGCCCGTAGCGAGTCGCCATGCCGACTACGTTATCCCTACCCACTGCAAATGTTCTTTTAATTCAAATATATCTCCTTGAAGTAATTTTAATAAAATTTTTATATGTTAAATTTGATATTTACAAAATATACCTAAGGCACATAAAAACAATAACTGCAGGAAATTCCATACATAAATTAGAAATGCCTTTAAATAGAGGAGGAAATGTGAACTGAACGAAAAATATCAGCTTATGATCTGTGTTGAATGATATGACCTTGCATCTCCGAATGGCGTTGGCTAGAAATTCGTTCAGAGGGGGTTATAAGAAATTTCGGAACACATTTAGAGAGACCAGTTTTCTGTTGCTATATCTTATCTTATTCTATGTAGCATTTACCCATTAAAATATTCAGTCCTAAAATTGTTGTCCTGATTCGAGTAAGTGCGAAATTTTTCCTTGCATGTTATGCGAGGGAAATTAGGGTGGGTTTTAGGGAACCAAAGTGTAAGGACAACATCTCAGCATGAAAAGAAGAAGGCGGATTGAACCGGAAATAATTTTAAAATTAGAATATTCTGAACCAAATTTCAATAACCTTATGAACTCGTGTGTAGCATGTGATCACTTAAAGCGTATATTATAAGAGAGGCGACGTAATTCACGCTTAGAATATGGGTACTGTCCCCAGAGAGAAGATAGCTCTCGCAACAATTCCTGTAATTAGATAAAACGTACTACTGAAATGGGTCTTAAATAAACAAATTTGGAAGTTTTGAAATGGACAGTAACAAACTGCAATCCGCTGTGGATCAAAATAAAATTTGTGTTCCATGAATGCTGTTTAATACGCAAGGAAGCACAAGGTCTGGAATTTTTTTGTGCTAGACTCCATTGTGTCGTATCATATGTCTCGCAAATAAAATATATCGTGTATTACATAATAATATTTCTATAACAGCAACCAAAACCATGCGTTGTCCATACGAATATACGCGTAACTTGGGGGGGGGGGGGCAAGTGCCGTCCTCGCGATATTTTTTCTACCTAAGAATAGATTTTGTCTTCTAATTTGAAGAGGGACAAATAAAAAAATGGGGTCAGAATGACGGAAAGGATTGTATGTTTATTAAGGACTGGTTAAAACCAATCTTTCCCGTCTTTCTAAATTGACTACTTCGTAAAATTTTGAATTCCCATGTGTATGTGTATGTATTTGCCCATCGAAAACTTTAACTGTCAGGTGTCTACAAAAAATCATTAATTCAAGGAATATCATTTTCTGAAACCTATGTCTCAATGGAACGAACACCTGCGAAGCCAACAGTACGTAGGTGTTGATTCATACGGACCAAAATTACAATCTCTCTCAAAATGGCTTAGGCGTAAATGTTATTATCAATACGCAGATGGAAATCATAACGTAATTACAGAGAAGCAATCCGCATGTCTGAATGTAAGAAATTTATTAAACTTCTTTATGTTTCAACTCAAAAGTAATTAGAATAAGCACAATGCAAAAAACTGCTTAACGAATGTCTTATAACATTTACTGCAGAGTGTACGTTCTTGTTACTCTCAGTCCTGAGGACAGCATTAGTGTTGCACGCAAAAAGCGTAGGGGAAAGCTGATACAAAATGTTATTCTGGATCTCAAAGTCAAATATGTGAGGACGTTAACTGGCAGCATCTTGCTTAGTGCTGTGCCTGTAATTCTTCTTATCTTTTTGCAGATAATCAACCAGTCTATATCCGTCTTCATGTTTCTTCTACATGTGAGAGACAAGAATACCGAGCACTCTCAGCTGGTGTAACCACACGGAATTATAATTCAGAGAATACCAGTAGTTATTAGTAATATAATATTATGTAGTTTATTAGGCATTTCTCTCTCTCTCTCTCTCTCTCTCTCTCTATATGTATGTATCTATGTATGTGTATATATTTGTCACGTTACTTTTTGTCTTCACATATAATTATCTGGAAAGTGACAAACATACACTCTCATTCAGAGAGTTTAATTTTTTTTATAAATGTGGTTAGCATGTAGTGAAACGCAGTTTCAAACCTAAAATGCGTTATGCTTCGGCGTAATACGCACATAAAAATTCGGGAATGCAAGAAATTAATAAATATACAAGTGATGTTAAATGTAACGTGGAGACACATGATTTGAAATTAAATAAGTACTGTAGAAACCCCGTATCCGCGGATTCCGTATCCACGGTTTCAGTTATCGCGGTTTACCGCAGCCCGAAAATATTAAATAGAAATTCCAGAAATAAACGATTCATAAGTTTCAAATTGCGCTCCATTCTGAGTAACGTGGTGAAACCTTCCCGCCCCGTCACGCTCAGTACATGACTAATCTCTCTTCGTCCTGTGTACCCACGCTGGCCCGCATTACTCGCAGCCAGTTAGCCTCTAGCGTTCTCGCTGTCCGCATTCGTGGTGCCAGGATCACTAGCCTAATGGTGGTAATGTCTTATTGTGCGTAATTTATCAATTAAACTTTATCATAGGTATATATGTAAACGAAAACGATTTATGTATAGGGTTCGCTACTCTCCGTGGTTCCGGGCATCCGCGGTAGGTCTTGGAACGTATCACCCGTGGATACGGGGGGACTACTGTATTTGCTATCTTTAAACTGTAGAATATTTATGCCTCAAAATTATTAGTATCCATTTGTATGTGTGTGATTAAATTTATACACAAAGGTTTTTAATTTTTCTTTCTTTAAAAACATTTTGTTCCGACATTACAGTGAAAAATCCATACTTACAGAACGAAGAGCAGAGACATACATGCAGATCACATATATAATTTTGTTAAATAATTCTTTCCATTTTGATTTCAGGCTTCCGCCGCGATGTTGATGTAATCTGTGGTCTTTTGGGTGATTACACGGCGTCGTGAGGTAATAATTTACCGACGTTTCGGGACAACGTGTCGGTCCCATCTTCACGGGTCGAGATTCCACGAAGGAAAGAAAGCCGCTGACAAGGAGAATTGGCAGCATAGCGGGGTAGGGAAACATGCGATGTGACAAGCCAATAGAATGAGAGGGTGGGGTGGGGTTTGGATGCAAGGTCACATTAAGCTCACGACGCCGTGTAATCACCCAAAAGACCACAGATTACATCAACATCGCGGCGGAAGTCTGAAATCAAAATGGAAAGAATTATTTAACAAAATTATGTATGTGATCTGCATGTATGTCTCTGCTCTTTGTTCTGAAAGTATGGATTTTTCACCTGTAATGTCGGAAAAAAATGTTTTTAAAGAAAGAAAAATTAAAAACCTTTGTGTATAATTTAATCACACACATACAAATGGATACTAAGAATTTTGAGGCATAAATATTCTACAGTTTAAAGAATAGCAAATACAGTAGTCCCCCCGTATCCACGGGTGATACGTTCTCACTGCGCCACGCTTAACTATTCAGCTCCAGATTCCCCCTTACATAATAGGTCACAGACTTATTCATACAGTTGCGTCAAAATTTACATCCGAATGTGACTCGTCAATACGGAAAGAGAGATTCGGAAATTAATAATGTAATAACCTCATTTAGAATTATACCAAAAAATTTGTCACTCTATAATAAACTTTAAGTTGAAAAAAAACACTGGTATTTATGGTCTGTCTTAAACATGTATTTTTTATCACTAATATTAAGAATGGCAAATGGGAAGTCGAAGGTGGAGGGTTGAGTGAGAGATTAGGGGAGGAATTACACAAAATCGGCCTGGGCTGCAAGTGGCAAAATGTGCGGAAAAAGGACGTGAAATCAAAGTACCAAATTCTTAAAATCAATGCAAAAATATTCAAAGCCGGAGGACGAAATGTGAAATAAAAGAGATGTCACCAGTTTCACAACCGTCAATTAAAGCATAGCTGGGGAAAATTAGTGTAAATAATGCGCTGAAAATGAATCAAGCAGTGGGATAACAGGGTTCAGATTACGAATACAGAAACTGAGGAATCTGAGGAAGGAGTCGAGAAGGGAGGATGCCTTTTTTCGGGGAAGAAGAGAAAAAAACATATATGTTGTTAACATGTATAAAAAGCAAAGACGGCCAGAGGTGCTCGTAAAGAGTATGTAGCGAAGAATTAATGACCAATAGTATTCATGAAATTGTTCACAGGTGATGAGACTGCAGAATTGAGAAATCTTGGTAGCTTTTCATATGGGATTAAACATAAGTGGGAAATTCAGATCAGGAAAATATGGCTAAGGTCGGAAGATGAATACAAATGGCCTTAATACGACTGATAAGTCAGAGTAATAAGTCAAACATAGAAGAAAATCAAAATCAAGGAGGCGAACTGCAAAACACCCAAAGTTAGCAGCCACATCCACAGAGATTTGAACACGTGAAT
The DNA here is from genome assembly GCA_021186555.1 of Reticulitermes speratus. Lineage (NCBI taxonomy): Eukaryota > Metazoa > Arthropoda > Insecta > Blattodea > Rhinotermitidae > Reticulitermes > Reticulitermes speratus. The sequence continues at coordinate 3,234 of JAJKFL010000233.1, read as the reverse complement.
CAACTCCTAAATGTTGCTATCGAGTTTGTTGTTGCTGCAGCCACTATTATTATTATTATTATTATTGTTATTATTATTAAGACTCTGAAATTCACACCTTTTTACCTGCAGTAAATCGCCAAAATATATTCTCAAATTCTAGTAGACTTAACATTCTGTTCTACAGAATTATTTTGGCTTTCGTACACGGGGGCGTATGTGAAGTCATTTCTGTTAATTTCTGTATGTGTGTATACACAAAGAGTATAAAATTAGGGGAAAGAAAAGAAGCCTGATATGGGATACCTTTTTTTGACACTACAGTTTATGCAAGTAAATCATTCAACAATTTGGCTGTAGACAAGTAAAACATCTTCCACCTAACATTTTACTTTATGCTGAAACACTTATAAATATATGTTTAAGGAGCATTCAGTCCTTAGTACAAAAAAAAACACTGCAACATGTCAATTTTCTATTAAATCCAAATGGTGATCCTAATATGAGACAGTCAGCTTTTCACATTGTAACCTACAGTTTTACAACCTGTACATAATACGAAAGGAGTAACAACACGACCAGGATTGTAGCCTAGCCACGTTTCAATGTCTCGTGCATAACATTTTTTCAACGGCGGCATGAAACCAACGGCAAGTGGTTGCATTTTATGGATAGAACGGGTGGGACACTAAAAATGGCAACACTGTGTTTGCTGCTTAAATATTTACAATGACACAAACATTTCTTAGATTAACTATGTTTCTTGTATTTATTCAATTTTTAAATGTTGCCACGAGTTGTGTCCTAGGGGTCCGCGGGTTTAGATAATTTTGGGGAGAGGGTAAAAAAATTAATAAGATTTTGTAACGGCTGGCGGAAGTAAAAGGACCGAAAAAAACTCGTTTAAGACATCACACGTAACAGTCCTACAAGGAAAATTATACCCGTATACTGGGGGGAGGGAGGGGAATCCGTAAAAAAGACCCCGAATAGGAAAGGGAAAAGAAAATCATCTACTCTGAGCATTATGAATTTGCGTTATCGGGCCTTACTCCAAATCAACCAGGTCTTCATTAACACACGACTGCAGTAAACGTTCTAGTCGAAGTTGTAAGAACTGTATGCTGTTAGATTCTTAATTAGAACTTTCACAGCTGTCAAAAACTTTAAAATTGAAAAATACTGAATAATGTTGCACGCAGTCGCTCCTGTGACACACAGCTTACTGTTGTGCAGTGATAATCTTCCAGGTCTGATTGAAGCACTTTACAAGGTTACCGCAACATTTTAGCACTTTCTTTGGGGGGAGCTGTCCCATAATCGGCTCCTTTCCCCGGTAGGCCTATATGAGTTACTGTTTCAGCTCACTATTATGTTCCTCACACCGACCAGATAATTAAATGTATAAACCATCTTGACAGGGTAAAGTAATAGAAAACACTGAAGAAAGAGTCACGAAAACACGCGGAATAAAGAAAATACATATAGGGCGAATAATATATGTTAATATATTAAAGAAGTGTTTGGAAGAGAATTTCGAAGTCAGTACAGGAATCTATTTCCATAATCGGTAAAGGTAAGGGGCCACATATATGACTCCACACACTTTAATCCAAGACCTCAAGTTTATCTTGAAACAGTAGGCCTGCTGGTGGGTGAAACATAACATATCGTTATGCTACTAGATGCCTGTTGACAGGTTCGTGATACCCGCTGGTTTAGTCATGCTTGAGCAATATGAATGTCCACAGTGGGCAGTTTATACTTACAAATAACTAATAGAAAATCCCATACCAGACACATATAATCTGCCGGAACACCAGTCTCAAAGAAATTTCGGGACCGTCATTTTTCAAAATTTAATTCTGGATGGTTAGTTGCATACTTACATAAAGGTTCTAGGTTCGACTGTATTGAAAACTGCACAAGCGTACGCATAATTACAAGTCAATCAGAACTACCACAAATACCCAAATACAAATTCACGAAATGGAAAGAAACCAGGATATTTTCAGATACCGCGCAGGCACTCGCCTTCTAGACACGACCCGAGTTACGACACATCAGCCTTCCGCTCAAATTATAACAATATCATTGTCATGCCATTGGAAGGAAACTTTATAAATTAATTACGTACATGTCACACATCCAAAAGCATAGTAAATTACCTATGGCAACAAACAGATTTATTAGCTGCCCGGAGTTATCACGTTAGCTAATCTAAGAAAGCGATGGCAAATAGTGTAAACTGTTTGTGTTATCAGTGCAACTAATGCAGTTGCATGACTTATATGCATTACCTATATATCCCGAATCCATTCTGTGGAAACAATAAAAACACTGCAGATGAAAATAATAATAATAAATGCCAAATTATTTACCAGGTTTCCTTCAATAAAACTTCGCAAATTTCCACATCGACAAGACGATCTTTCACATTTACAATTCAACAACAGAATTCACCTTATTTAGGAATCTAAAAGTAATTGCTAATGGCCCCTAAACAGCGAAGCAATATACATGTATTTACACATTGTCTGAAGTAGGTCAATGGACAACATGGAGTATTTATGCAATCGTTCCGTCATTGACAGAGAGAAATGCGTGAAAACAAGTTTCATAATTTTCCTTAAAAGAACCAGAACTGCTTTATTTTATACTCTGTAACCACTGTAAATTACGAAGCCAAGAAAGACGTACGAAGAACATATCTGCTTATTAATTGTGCATTAACATAAAATTTTGTTAAAATAATTCTCTGTACCAACATCTTTTATAAGCTACATTATTCTTATAAAGATACAGAGTGATTAGTTCAAACAAAGACGAAATTGAATAAAGTAATACAAAAATCAGATTTACTATACTTAAATTCCAAAAAAATGTACTTTTTGCTCCACAAAAAAAAACACACACACAACTTACAATGGAAGTGTTTGGACCAAATCGTACAGTTCGCAAATATATTATCATAAGCACAGACTGGGTTGTTGATTATTTAGGAAATTACGTAATACCTATACCGGAACAACTTATGAGCCCTTATGCACTAGTTAAGCAAATGTCTCTACACAGTCTGTAACTCATTTTGTGCATTGTACTAAAAAAAGCTTTATGCCCAAAATGTAACAATTCCTACAAAATCAGTGGACACATGCTCAAAGGTCTTAAGGAACAAGTTTATATGTACGTAAGTGTAGAATCCATAGAGTCCTATTGACACTTATGGGTACGTTTGAAAGAAAATATCTTCAA
>JAJKFL010000232.1:0-25220 GCA_021186555.1 Reticulitermes speratus | reverse complement strand
CCACTACAACGCGCGGGCGACACTTTGAAAATCCTTCGAGTTAGGTAAGTCCTAGTACGACGAGCCTGCATGTCTTTGAAAATATTCCGAGGCAGTTTGGTCCCACTACCACGCGCGGGCGACACTTTGAAAAAACACTCGAGGCAGGTAAGTCCTACTACGACGAGCCTGCATGTCTTTGAAAATATTCCTAGGAAGTTTGGTCCCACTACAACGCGCGGGCGACACTTTGAAAATCCTTCGAGTTAGGTAAGTCCTAGTACGACGAGCCTGCATGTCTTTGAAAATATTCCGAGGCAGTTTGGTCCCACTACCACGCGCGGGCGACACTTTGAAAAACACTCGAGGCAGGTAAGTCCTACTACGACGAGCCTGCATGTCTTTGAAAATATTCCGAGGCAGGTACGTGCTGTTCCCGAGCTTCTTTATTGATTTTAATTACTACTGCCTCGAATATTGGGATATGCTATTAAGGAAAGCCCTACAATATCATATATTGCATGTGTGCAATTTAATCACACTGTTTGTGGACATTCACCATCCTGTGGCGTCCGCACTACTAATATGTTTGACGGAGTAGCCAGCTTAATCTCAAGGTGCCCATAGTAATTACTTCAAGTCGTAATGCACCTATTTGTTAATAACAAACAAGCGAAAATCAGAACAGTACTTACAGGAAAAAACGTAGCCTAAACACATACGATCAAAATAAATCAACACAATCTTAATGAGCAATTAAAGAGGAGCTCCACACAGTACTCAACCAAAAACGTGGTAGTGCTCAGTCGACACAAACACACATCTCTATCTATATCTTGCCGAAACGAAATTTTGATGAACAAGCCGAAACAGGATTTAGATGCCTTTCCCTCGCAGCCAAGTTGTTGAGTCCAACCAACACTGAAGGTATTGCACCCTACGTAAAAGGTACAACACGCCCATGTACGCGGATAAGAAAATTCCAAAATCATGAGTACAATGAGGGTAATGTACTACATCAACCCTATTACGCCTAGTTCGAATATAACATAAATAAATGGTTCGGGTACTTACGTCATTCGACACACTTCCACCCATTCCCGAACTTACTCGCTGATGCCGCATCTCATACGAACATCGCGATGTTTCCGACATGTCTCCTCCAACAGCAGCCAGCACCGTGAGTCCATGCGACACAATCAGACGCGAGGCTCCTCTGGCGATGTCCGTACGGTCGCGGCAGAGGCAGGCAGGCAGGCAGGCAGGCAGGCCGGCCGGCCGGGTCCTCGCTTCCTCCCGGCATACCGGACCGTCGGCGCTCGGGCATCGCCGCGACCTCGGTTGAGATGTGTCAGTCCCTATATAGTGAGGGGGACCCTCGCAACCTTAATGACTCATTAAAGAGGAGCTCCACAGCACACACACACACACATATTATATAAGGAAAATCTCTTTGATTGTCTTAATATAAATACAATACAACTGAGCTCTAAAGGTTAATATATATTATATGTAAATTCAGTCCGTACCGCGCAGTAAACACGCTCCGTCTCGGTTACAAAATCCAGTCACTTAATGCTGTACAGTCAAATAATCGCTCTGAGATAAACACAAAACACATAGATGCACTGATTGTACGGAATGAATAATGTTAAGTTCCCCCCACAATATCATTCTCCGGGTCCGAAATTGAACGAAGATTCAATATAGCACAGTACTGATCGTTAGATTACAACGCTGAACTAACACCACATGCGACACAATCAGACGCGAGGCTCCTCTGGCGATGTCCGTACGGTCGCGGCAGAGGCAGGCAGGCCGGTCGGCCGGCCGGCCGGGTCCTCGCTCCCTCCCGGCATACCGGACCGTGTGTGCACGGGCTTCGCCGCGGCCTCGGTTTAGATGCGTCAGTCCCTATAGTGATGGAGGACCCTCGCGCGCTAGCACGACGACTCCGTACGCTGTCAATGCGCGGCGAGCCCAGCATCATCCCGCAGCTGCCTCGGTCCGGGCAGCGGGGTCTAGATACGTGAGTGCACTTGGCCACTTGGAACACCTAGGCGTAAATGGGAGTATAAGATTAAAATGGATCTTCAAGAAAAATGAGATATTCGGGGCATGTAGCAAGTATGGCGGACAGGGACGTGCACAAATAGTTTTGGTGGAGAAACCTGAGGGAAGAATGCCTCTTGGAGGACCTAGGAGTAAGTGGGAGGATAATATTAAAATGGAACTTTAAGAAGAATGAGAATAGCGGGGCATGTAGAATGAAAAGGGATCAGGGTGGTGCATTTTCTTGGGCAGACCTGTGGGAAGGATTCAGCTTGAAAGATCTAGGCGTAGATAGAAGGATAATATTAAAATGGATCTTAAAGAAGAATAAAATGGGCGGTGCATGCAGCACGCATGTGGTGCAGGGAGTTGCATACAGTGTTCTCGTGGAGGGAAAGAGGACACTTTGAAGACCAAGGCGTAGATGGCAGAATAATATTAAAGTATAAAAATAAATAAAATACCACTGAGCTCTAAAGGTTAATATATATTATATGTAAATTCAGTCCGTACCGCGCAGTAAACACGCTCCGTCTCGGTTACAAAATCCAGTCATTTAATGCTGTACAGTCAAATAATCGCTCTGAGATAAACACAAAACACATAGATGCACTGATTGTACGGAATGAATAATGTTAAGTTCCCCCCACAATATCATTCTCAGCGGCCCTACCGGGTCCGAAATTGAACGAAGATTCAATATTGCACAGTACTGATCGTTAGATTACAACGCTGAACTAACACCACATGCGAAACAATCAGACGCGAGCCTCCTCTGGCGATTTCCGTACGGTCGCGGCAGAGGCAGGCAGGCCGGTCGGCCGGCCGGCCGGGTCCTCGCTCCCTCCCGGCATACCGGACCGTGTGTGCACGGGCTTCGCCGCGGCATCGGTTTAGATGCGTCAGTCCCTATAGTGAGGGAGGACCCTCGCGCGCTAGCACGACGACTCCGTACGCTGTCAATGCGCGGCGAGCCCAGCATCATCCCGCAGCTGCCTCGGTCCAGGCAGCGGGGTCTAGATACGTGAGTGCACTTGGCCACTTGGAACACCTAGGCGCAAATGGGAGTATAAGATTAAAATGGATCTTCAAGAAAAATGAGATAGTCGGGACATGTAGCAAGTATGGCGGACAGGGAGGTGCACAAATGGTTTTGGTGGAGAAACCTGAGGGAAGAATGCCTCTTGGAGGACCTAGGCGTAAGTAGGAGGATAATATTAAAATGGAACTTTAAGAAGAATGAGAATATCGGGGCATGTGGAATGAAAAGGGATCAGGGAGGTGCATTTTCTTGGGCAGACCTGTGGGAAGGATTCAACTTGAAAGACCTAGGCGTAGATAGAAGGATAATATTAAAATGGATCTTAAAGAAGAATAAAATGGGCGGCGCATGCAGCACGCATGTGGTGCAGGGAGTTGCATACAGTGTTCTCGTGGAGGGAAAGAGGACACTTTGAAGACCAAGGCGTAGATGGCTGAATAATATTAAAGTGGATCTTCAAGATGAGGTTGGGGGGGGGGGGCGGCATGTACTGGATTGATATGGCGCAGTTAGCGTGCTCTTGTGAATGCGGTAATAATCCTTCGTGTTCCATAATACTTGGAGAATTTCTTGACTAGCTGCTCAGGCTGCATGATGTTATATAATACTGTATACAAGGCGTAGGAAGAATGAAGACATTAACCATTTAGAGACGAAGCGTAAACTGCTTCCTTTAAAGACCCGGGCCGTACCGCGCAGTAAACACTTTTCATAAAACAAATCAACTTATGATATTTAAGGCAAATTTTTTTCTTTGTGTTAATATAAATACAATACCACTGAGCTCTAAAGGTTAATACACATTATATGTAAATTCAGTCCGTACCGCGCAGTAAACACGCTCCGTCTCGGTTACAAAATCCAGTCACTTAATGCTGTACAGTCAAATAATCGCTCTGAGATAAACACAAAACAAATAAATGCCCTACCAGGTCCGAAATTAAGGTTAAATTGAACGAAGATTCAACATTGAACAGTACTGAACGTTAGATTACGACGCTGAGGCAGGTAAGTCCTATTACGACGAGCCTGCATGTGTTTGAAAATATTCCTAGGAAGTTTGGTCCCACTACAACGCGCGGGCGACACTTTGAAAATCCTTCGAGTTAGGTAAGTCCTAGTACGACGAGCCTGCATGTCTTTGAAAATATTCCGAGGCAGTTTGGTCCCACTACCACGCGCGGGCGACACTTTGAAAAACACTCGAGGCAGGTAAGTCCTACTACGACGAGCCTGCATGTCTTTGAAAATATTCCTAGGAAGTTTGGTCCCACTACAACGCGCGGGCGACACTTTGAAAATCCTTCGAGTTAGGTAAGTCCTAGTACGACGAGCCTGCATGTCTTTGAAAATATTCCGAGGCAGTTTGGTCCCACTACCACGCGCGGGCGACACTTTGAAAAACACTCGAGGCAGGTAAGTCCTACTACGACGAGCCTGCATGTCTTTGAAAATATTCCGAGGCAGGTACGTGCTGTTCCCGAGCTTCTTTATTGATTTTAATTACTACTGCCTCGAATATTGGGATATGCTATTAAGGAAAGCCCTACAATATCATATATTGCATGTGTGCAATTTAATCACACTGTTTGTGGACATTCACCATCCTGTGGCGTCCGCACTACTAATATGTTTGACGGAGTAGCCAGCTTAATCTCAAGGTGCCCATAGTAATTACTTCAAGTCGTAATGCACCTATTTGTTAATAACAAACAAGCGAAAATCAGAACAGTACTTACAGGAAAAAACGTAGCCTAAACACATACGATCAAAATAAATCAACACAATCTTAATGAGCAATTAAAGAGGAGCTCCACACAGTACTCAACCAAAAACGTGGTAGTGCTCAGTCGACACAAACACACATCTCTATCTATATCTTGCCGAAACGAAATTTTGATGAACAAGCCGAAACAGGATTTAGATGCCTTTCCCTCGCAGCCAAGTTGTTGAGTCCAACCAACACTGAAGGTATTGCACCCTACGTAAAAGGTACAACACGCCCATGTACGCGGATAAGAAAATTCCAAAATCATGAGTACAATGAGGGTAATGTACTACATCAACCCTATTACGCCTAGTTCGAATATAACATAAATAAATGGTTCGGGTACTTACGTCATTCGACACACTTCCACCCATTCCCGAACTTACTCGCTGATGCCGCATCTCATACGAACATCGCGATGTTTCCGACATGTCTCCTCCAACAGCAGCCAGCACCGTGAGTCCATGCGACACAATCAGACGCGAGGCTCCTCTGGCGATGTCCGTACGGTCGCGGCAGAGGCAGGCAGGCAGGCAGGCAGGCAGGCCGGCCGGCCGGGTCCTCGCTTCCTCCCGGCATACCGGACCGTCGGCGCTCGGGCATCGCCGCGACCTCGGTTGAGATGTGTCAGTCCCTATATAGTGAGGGGGACCCTCGCAACCTTAATGACTCATTAAAGAGGAGCTCCACAGCACACACACACACACATATTATATAAGGAAAATCTCTTTGATTGTCTTAATATAAATACAATACAACTGAGCTCTAAAGGTTAATATATATTATATGTAAATTCAGTCCGTACCGCGCAGTAAACACGCTCCGTCTCGGTTACAAAATCCAGTCACTTAATGCTGTACAGTCAAATAATCGCTCTGAGATAAACACAAAACACATAGATGCACTGATTGTACGGAATGAATAATGTTAAGTTCCCCCACAATATCATTCTCCGGGTCCGAAATTGAACGAAGATTCAATATAGCACAGTACTGATCGTTAGATTACAACGCTGAACTAACACCACATGCGACACAATCAGACGCGAGGCTCCTCTGGCGATGTCCGTACGGTCGCGGCAGAGGCAGGCAGGCCGGTCGGCCGGCCGGCCGGGTCCTCGCTCCCTCCCGGCATACCGGACCGTGTGTGCACGGGCTTCGCCGCGGCCTCGGTTTAGATGCGTCAGTCCCTATAGTGATGGAGGACCCTCGCGCGCTAGCACGACGACTCCGTACGCTGTCAATGCGCGGCGAGCCCAGCATCATCCCGCAGCTGCCTCGGTCCGGGCAGCGGGGTCTAGATACGTGAGTGCACTTGGCCACTTGGAACACCTAGGCGTAAATGGGAGTATAAGATTAAAATGGATCTTCAAGAAAAATGAGATATTCGGGGCATGTAGCAAGTATGGCGGACAGGGACGTGCACAAATAGTTTTGGTGGAGAAACCTGAGGGAAGAATGCCTCTTGGAGGACCTAGGAGTAAGTGGGAGGATAATATTAAAATGGAACTTTAAGAAGAATGAGAATAGCGGGGCATGTAGAATGAAAAGGGATCAGGGTGGTGCATTTTCTTGGGCAGACCTGTGGGAAGGATTCAGCTTGAAAGATCTAGGCGTAGATAGAAGGATAATATTAAAATGGATCTTAAAGAAGAATAAAATGGGCGGTGCATGCAGCACGCATGTGGTGCAGGGAGTTGCATACAGTGTTCTCGTGGAGGGAAAGAGGACACTTTGAAGACCAAGGCGTAGATGGCAGAATAATATTAAAGTATAAAAATAAATAAAATACCACTGAGCTCTAAAGGTTAATATATATTATATGTAAATTCAGTCCGTACCGCGCAGTAAACACGCTCCGTCTCGGTTACAAAATCCAGTCATTTAATGCTGTACAGTCAAATAATCGCTCTGAGATAAACACAAAACACATAGATGCACTGATTGTACGGAATGAATAATGTTAAGTTCCCCCCACAATATCATTCTCAGCGGCCCTACCGGGTCCGAAATTGAACGAAGATTCAATATTGCACAGTACTGATCGTTAGATTACAACGCTGAACTAACACCACATGCGAAACAATCAGACGCGAGCCTCCTCTGGCGATTTCCGTACGGTCGCGGCAGAGGCAGGCAGGCCGGTCGGCCGGCCGGCCGGGTCCTCGCTCCCTCCCGGCATACCGGACCGTGTGTGCACGGGCTTCGCCGCGGCATCGGTTTAGATGCGTCAGTCCCTATAGTGAGGGAGGACCCTCGCGCGCTAGCACGACGACTCCGTACGCTGTCAATGCGCGGCGAGCCCAGCATCATCCCGCAGCTGCCTCGGTCCAGGCAGCGGGGTCTAGATACGTGAGTGCACTTGGCCACTTGGAACACCTAGGCGCAAATGGGAGTATAAGATTAAAATGGATCTTCAAGAAAAATGAGATAGTCGGGACATGTAGCAAGTATGGCGGACAGGGAGGTGCACAAATGGTTTTGGTGGAGAAACCTGAGGGAAGAATGCCTCTTGGAGGACCTAGGCGTAAGTAGGAGGATAATATTAAAATGGAACTTTAAGAAGAATGAGAATATCGGGGCATGTGGAATGAAAAGGGATCAGGGAGGTGCATTTTCTTGGGCAGACCTGTGGGAAGGATTCAACTTGAAAGACCTAGGCGTAGATAGAAGGATAATATTAAAATGGATCTTAAAGAAGAAGGTAGCCTAAGTTTGGTCCCACTACAACGCGCGGGCGACACTTTGAAAATCCTTCGAGTTAGGTAAGTCCTAGTACGACGAGCCTGCATGTCTTTGAAAATTTCCGATGCAGTTTGGTCCCACTACCACGCGCGGGCGACACTTTGAAAAACACTCGAGGCAGGTAAGTCCTACTACGACGAGCCTGCATGTCTTTGAAAATATTCCTAGGAAGTTTGGTCCCACTACAACGCGCGGGCGACACTTTGAAAATCCTTCGAGTTAGGTAAGTCCTAGTACGACGAGCCTGCATGTCTTTGAAAATATTCCGAGGCAGTTTGGTCCCACTACCACGCGCGGGCGACACTTTGAAAAACACTCGAGGCAGGTAAGTCCTACTACGACGAGCCTGCATGTCTTTGAAAATATTCCTAGGAAGTTTGGTCCCACTACAACGCGCGGGCGACACTTTGAAAATCCTTCGAGTTAGGTAAGTCCTAGTACGACGAGCCTGCATGTCTTTGAAAATATTCCGAGGCAGTTTGGTCCCACTACCACGCGCGGGCGACACTTTGAAAAACACTCGAGGCAGGTAAGTCCTACTACGACGAGCCTGCATGTCTTTGAAAATATTCCGAGGCAGGTACGTGCTGTTCCCGAGCTTCTTTATTGATTTTAATTACTACTGCCTCGAATATTGGGATATGCTATTAAGGAAAGCCCTACAATATCATATATTGCATGTGTGCAATTTAATCACACTGTTTGTGGACATTCACCATCCTGTGGCGTCCGCACTACTAATATGTTTGACGGAGTAGCCAGCTTAATCTCAAGGTGCCCATAGTAATTACTTCAAGTCGTAATGCACCTATTTGTTAATAACAAACAAGCGAAAATCAGAACAGTACTTACAGGAAAAAACGTAGCCTAAACACATACGATCAAAATAAATCAACACAATCTTAATGAGCAATTAAAGAGGAGCTCCACACAGTACTCAACCAAAAACGTGGTAGTGCTCAGTCGACACAAACACACATCTCTATCTATATCTTGCCGAAACGAAATTTTGATGAACAAGCCGAAACAGGATTTAGATGCCTTTCCCTCGCAGCCAAGTTGTTGAGTCCAACCAACACTGAAGGTATTGCACCCTACGTAAAAGGTACAACACGCCCATGTACGCGGATAAGAAAATTCCAAAATCATGAGTACAATGAGGGTAATGTACTACATCAACCCTATTACGCCTAGTTCGAATATAACATAAATAAATGGTTCGGGTACTTACGTCATTCGACACACTTCCACCCATTCCCGAACTTACTCGCTGATGCCGCATCTCATACGAACATCGCGATGTTTCCGACATGTCTCCTCCAACAGCAGCCAGCACCGTGAGTCCATGCGACACAATCAGACGCGAGGCTCCTCTGGCGATGTCCGTACGGTCGCGGCAGAGGCAGGCAGGCAGGCAGGCAGGCAGGCCGGCCGGCCGGGTCCTCGCTTCCTCCCGGCATACCGGACCGTCGGCGCTCGGGCATCGCCGCGACCTCGGTTGAGATGTGTCAGTCCCTATATAGTGAGGGGGACCCTCGCAACCTTAATGACTCATTAAAGAGGAGCTCCACAGCACACACACACACACATATTATATAAGGAAAATCTCTTTGATTGTCTTAATATAAATACAATACAACTGAGCTCTAAAGGTTAATATATATTATATGTAAATTCAGTCCGTACCGCGCAGTAAACACGCTCCGTCTCGGTTACAAAATCCAGTCACTTAATGCTGTACAGTCAAATAATCGCTCTGAGATAAACACAAAACACATAGATGCACTGATTGTACGGAATGAATAATGTTAAGTTCCCCCCACAATATCATTCTCCGGGTCCGAAATTGAACGAAGATTCAATATAGCACAGTACTGATCGTTAGATTACAACGCTGAACTAACACCACATGCGACACAATCAGACGCGAGGCTCCTCTGGCGATGTCCGTACGGTCGCGGCAGAGGCAGGCAGGCCGGTCGGCCGGCCGGCCGGGTCCTCGCTCCCTCCCGGCATACCGGACCGTGTGTGCACGGGCTTCGCCGCGGCCTCGGTTTAGATGCGTCAGTCCCTATAGTGATGGAGGACCCTCGCGCGCTAGCACGACGACTCCGTACGCTGTCAATGCGCGGCGAGCCCAGCATCATCCCGCAGCTGCCTCGGTCCGGGCAGCGGGGTCTAGATACGTGAGTGCACTTGGCCACTTGGAACACCTAGGCGTAAATGGGAGTATAAGATTAAAATGGATCTTCAAGAAAAATGAGATATTCGGGGCATGTAGCAAGTATGGCGGACAGGGACGTGCACAAATAGTTTTGGTGGAGAAACCTGAGGGAAGAATGCCTCTTGGAGGACCTAGGAGTAAGTGGGAGGATAATATTAAAATGGAACTTTAAGAAGAATGAGAATAGCGGGGCATGTAGAATGAAAAGGGATCAGGGTGGTGCATTTTCTTGGGCAGACCTGTGGGAAGGATTCAGCTTGAAAGATCTAGGCGTAGATAGAAGGATAATATTAAAATGGATCTTAAAGAAGAATAAAATGGGCGGTGCATGCAGCACGCATGTGGTGCAGGGAGTTGCATACAGTGTTCTCGTGGAGGGAAAGAGGACACTTTGAAGACCAAGGCGTAGATGGCAGAATAATATTAAAGTATAAAAATAAATAAAATACCACTGAGCTCTAAAGGTTAATATATATTATATGTAAATTCAGTCCGTACCGCGCAGTAAACACGCTCCGTCTCGGTTACAAAATCCAGTCATTTAATGCTGTACAGTCAAATAATCGCTCTGAGATAAACACAAAACACATAGATGCACTGATTGTACGGAATGAATAATGTTAAGTTCCCCCACAATATCATTCTCAGCGGCCCTACCGGGTCCGAAATTGAACGAAGATTCAATATTGCACAGTACTGATCGTTAGATTACAACGCTGAACTAACACCACATGCGAAACAATCAGACGCGAGCCTCCTCTGGCGATTTCCGTACGGTCGCGGCAGAGGCAGGCAGGCCGGTCGGCCGGCCGGCCGGGTCCTCGCTCCCTCCCGGCATACCGGACCGTGTGTGCACGGGCTTCGCCGCGGCATCGGTTTAGATGCGTCAGTCCCTATAGTGAGGGAGGACCCTCGCGCGCTAGCACGACGACTCCGTACGCTGTCAATGCGCGGCGAGCCCAGCATCATCCCGCAGCTGCCTCGGTCCAGGCAGCGGGGTCTAGATACGTGAGTGCACTTGGCCACTTGGAACACCTAGGCGCAAATGGGAGTATAAGATTAAAATGGATCTTCAAGAAAAATGAGATAGTCGGGTGTAGCAGTATGGCACAGGCATAGGGACAGGAGGTGCACAAGGCTTTGGGGTTAGAACGTGGGGAAGATGCCATCTTGGATGGAACCTAGGCGTAGGGAGGATAATATTAAAATGGACTTGTAAGAAGAATGAGATCAGTGCGGGACATGTGCAGCTATGGTCGACAGGGAGGTAGCATGGTTTTGGGTGAACTGCTGGAGGGAAATGGACACTTGAAGACCTAGGCGTAATGGAGATAATATTAAAGTGGATCTTCAAGAAGATTGGGGATGGAGGGGGCGGAATGTATGGTGATCAGGGAGCGTGCAATTTGTAATGGGTAATAACCTGTGTAAATGGATTTCAATCTTGGAGCTATGTAAGGTATAAATTATGTTTAAGAGCGTAGGATAGAATGAAGACATTTCCATTTAGAGACGAAGCGTAAATGCTTCCTTTAAAGACCGGGCGTACGGCAGTAAAACTTTTCATAAAACAAATCAACTTATGATATTAAGGCAAATTTTTTTCTTTGTGTTATATAAATACAATACCCACTGAGCTCTAAAGGTTAATACACATTATATGTAAATTCAGTCCGTACCGCGCAGTAAACACGCTCCGTCTCGGTTACAAAATCCAGTCACTTAATGCTGTACAGTCAAATAATCGCTCTGAGATAAACACAAAACAAATAAATGCCCTACCAGGTCCGAAATTAAGGTTAAATTGAACGAAGATTCAACATTGAACAGTACTGAACGTTAGATTACGACGCTGAGGCAGGTAAGTCCTATTACGACGAGCCTGCATGTGTTTGAAAATATTCCTAGGAAGTTTGGTCCCACTACAACGCGCGGGCGACACTTTGAAAATCCTTCGAGTTAGGTAAGTCCTAGTACGACGAGCCTGCATGTCTTTGAAAATATTCCGAGGCAGTTTGGTCCCACTACCACGCGCGGGCGACACTTTGAAAAACACTCGAGGCAGGTAAGTCCTACTACGACGAGCCTGCATGTCTTTGAAAATATTCCTAGGAAGTTTGGTCCCACTACAACGCGCGGGCGACACTTTGAAAATCCTTCGAGTTAGGTAAGTCCTAGTACGACGAGCCTGCATGTCTTTGAAAATATTCCGAGGCAGTTTGGTCCCACTACCACGCGCGGGCGACACTTTGAAAAACACTCGAGGCAGGTAAGTCCTACTACGACGAGCCTGCATGTCTTTGAAAATATTCCGAGGCAGGTACGTGCTGTTCCCGAGCTTCTTTATTGATTTTAATTACTACTGCCTCGAATATTGGGATATGCTATTAAGGAAAGCCCTACAATATCATATATTGCATGTGTGCAATTTAATCACACTGTTTGTGGACATTCACCATCCTGTGGCGTCCGCACTACTAATATGTTTGACGGAGTAGCCAGCTTAATCTCAAGGTGCCCATAGTAATTACTTCAAGTCGTAATGCACCTATTTGTTAATAACAAACAAGCGAAAATCAGAACAGTACTTACAGGAAAAAACGTAGCCTAAACACATACGATCAAAATAAATCAACACAATCTTAATGAGCAATTAAAGAGGAGCTCCACACAGTACTCAACCAAAAACGTGGTAGTGCTCAGTCGACACAAACACACATCTCTATCTATATCTTGCCGAAACGAAATTTTGATGAACAAGCCGAAACAGGATTTAGATGCCTTTCCCTCGCAGCCAAGTTGTTGAGTCCAACCAACACTGAAGGTATTGCACCCTACGTAAAAGGTACAACACGCCCATGTACGCGGATAAGAAAATTCCAAAATCATGAGTACAATGAGGGTAATGTACTACATCAACCCTATTACGCCTAGTTCGAATATAACATAAATAAATGGTTCGGGTACTTACGTCATTCGACACACTTCCACCCATTCCCGAACTTACTCGCTGATGCCGCATCTCATACGAACATCGCGATGTTTCCGACATGTCTCCTCCAACAGCAGCCAGCACCGTGAGTCCATGCGACACAATCAGACGCGAGGCTCCTCTGGCGATGTCCGTACGGTCGCGGCAGAGGCAGGCAGGCAGGCAGGCAGGCAGGCCGGCCGGCCGGGTCCTCGCTTCCTCCCGGCATACCGGACCGTCGGCGCTCGGGCATCGCCGCGACCTCGGTTGAGATGTGTCAGTCCCTATATAGTGAGGGGGACCCTCGCAACCTTAATGACTCATTAAAGAGGAGCTCCACAGCACACACACACACACATATTATATAAGGAAAATCTCTTTGATTGTCTTAATATAAATACAATACAACTGAGCTCTAAAGGTTAATATATATTATATGTAAATTCAGTCCGTACCGCGCAGTAAACACGCTCCGTCTCGGTTACAAAATCCAGTCACTTAATGCTGTACAGTCAAATAATCGCTCTGAGATAAACACAAAACACATAGATGCACTGATTGTACGGAATGAATAATGTTAAGTTCCCCCACAATATCATTCTCCGGGTCCGAAATTGAACGAAGATTCAATATAGCACAGTACTGATCGTTAGATTACAACGCTGAACTAACACCACATGCGACACAATCAGACGCGAGGCTCCTCTGGCGATGTCCGTACGGTCGCGGCAGAGGCAGGCAGGCCGGTCGGCCGGCCGGCCGGGTCCTCGCTCCCTCCCGGCATACCGGACCGTGTGTGCACGGGCTTCGCCGCGGCCTCGGTTTAGATGCGTCAGTCCCTATAGTGATGGAGGACCCTCGCGCGCTAGCACGACGACTCCGTACGCTGTCAATGCGCGGCGAGCCCAGCATCATCCCGCAGCTGCCTCGGTCCGGGCAGCGGGGTCTAGATACGTGAGTGCACTTGGCCACTTGGAACACCTAGGCGTAAATGGGAGTATAAGATTAAAATGGATCTTCAAGAAAAATGAGATATTCGGGGCATGTAGCAAGTATGGCGGACAGGGACGTGCACAAATAGTTTTGGTGGAGAAACCTGAGGGAAGAATGCCTCTTGGAGGACCTAGGAGTAAGTGGGAGGATAATATTAAAATGGAACTTTAAGAAGAATGAGAATAGCGGGGCATGTAGAATGAAAAGGGATCAGGGTGGTGCATTTTCTTGGGCAGACCTGTGGGAAGGATTCAGCTTGAAAGATCTAGGCGTAGATAGAAGGATAATATTAAAATGGATCTTAAAGAAGAATAAAATGGGCGGTGCATGCAGCACGCATGTGGTGCAGGGAGTTGCATACAGTGTTCTCGTGGAGGGAAAGAGGACACTTTGAAGACCAAGGCGTAGATGGCAGAATAATATTAAAGTATAAAAATAAATAAAATACCACTGAGCTCTAAAGGTTAATATATATTATATGTAAATTCAGTCCGTACCGCGCAGTAAACACGCTCCGTCTCGGTTACAAAATCCAGTCATTTAATGCTGTACAGTCAAATAATCGCTCTGAGATAAACACAAAACACATAGATGCACTGATTGTACGGAATGAATAATGTTAAGTTCCCCCCACAATATCATTCTCAGCGGCCCTACCGGGTCCGAAATTGAACGAAGATTCAATATTGCACAGTACTGATCGTTAGATTACAACGCTGAACTAACACCACATGCGAAACAATCAGACGCGAGCCTCCTCTGGCGATTTCCGTACGGTCGCGGCAGAGGCAGGCAGGCCGGTCGGCCGGCCGGCCGGGTCCTCGCTCCCTCCCGGCATACCGGACCGTGTGTGCACGGGCTTCGCCGCGGCATCGGTTTAGATGCGTCAGTCCCTATAGTGAGGGAGGACCCTCGCGCGCTAGCACGACGACTCCGTACGCTGTCAATGCGCGGCGAGCCCAGCATCATCCCGCAGCTGCCTCGGTCCAGGCAGCGGGGTCTAGATACGTGAGTGCACTTGGCCACTTGGAACACCTAGGCGCAAATGGGAGTATAAGATTAAAATGGATCTTCAAGAAAATGAGATAGTCGGGACATGTAGCAAGTATGGCGGACAGGGAGGTGCACAAATGGTTTTGGTGGAGAAACCTGAGGAAGAATGCCTCTTGGAGGACCTAGGCGTAAGTAGGAGGATAATATTAAAATGGAACTTTAAGAAGAATGAGAATATCGGGGCATGTGGAATGAAAAGGGATCAGGGAGGTGCATTTTCTTGGGCAGACCTGTGGGAAGGATTCAACTTGAAAGACCTAGGCGTAGATAGAAGGATAATATTAAAATGGATCTTAAAGAAGAAGGTAGCCTAAGTTTGGTCCCACTACAACGCGCGGGCGACACTTTGAAAATCCTTCGAGTTAGGTAAGTCCTAGTACGACGAGCCTGCATGTCTTTGAAAATATTCCGATGCAGTTTGGTCCCACTACCACGCGCGGGCGACACTTTGAAAAACACTCGAGGCAGGTAAGTCCTACTACGACGAGCCTGCATGTCTTTGAAAATATTCCTAGGAAGTTTGGTCCCACTACAACGCGCGGGCGACACTTTGAAAATCCTTCGAGTTAGGTAAGTCCTAGTACGACGAGCCTGCATGTCTTTGAAAATATTCCGAGGCAGTTTGGTCCCACTACCACGCGCGGGCGACACTTTGAAAAACACTCGAGGCAGGTAAGTCCTACTACGACGAGCCTGCATGTCTTTGAAAATATTCCTAGGAAGTTTGGTCCCACTACAACGCGCGGGCGACACTTTGAAAATCCTTCGAGTTAGGTAAGTCCTAGTACGACGAGCCTGCATGTCTTTGAAAATATTCCGAGGCAGTTTGGTCCCACTACCACGCGCGGGCGACACTTTGAAAAACACTCGAGGCAGGTAAGTCCTACTACGACGAGCCTGCATGTCTTTGAAAATATTCCGAGGCAGGTACGTGCTGTTCCCGAGCTTCTTTATTGATTTTAATTACTACTGCCTCGAATATTGGGATATGCTATTAAGGAAAGCCCTACAATATCATATATTGCATGTGTGCAATTTAATCACACTGTTTGTGGACATTCACCATCCTGTGGCGTCCGCACTACTAATATGTTTGACGGAGTAGCCAGCTTAATCTCAAGGTGCCCATAGTAATTACTTCAAGTCGTAATGCACCTATTTGTTAATAACAAACAAGCGAAAATCAGAACAGTACTTACAGGAAAAAACGTAGCCTAAACACATACGATCAAAATAAATCAACACAATCTTAATGAGCAATTAAAGAGGAGCTCCACACAGTACTCAACCAAAAACGTGGTAGTGCTCAGTCGACACAAACACACATCTCTATCTATATCTTGCCGAAACGAAATTTTGATGAACAAGCCGAAACAGGATTTAGATGCCTTTCCCTCGCAGCCAAGTTGTTGAGTCCAACCAACACTGAAGGTATTGCACCCTACGTAAAAGGTACAACACGCCCATGTACGCGGATAAGAAAATTCCAAAATCATGAGTACAATGAGGGTAATGTACTACATCAACCCTATTACGCCTAGTTCGAATATAACATAAATAAATGGTTCGGGTACTTACGTCATTCGACACACTTCCACCCATTCCCGAACTTACTCGCTGATGCCGCATCTCATACGAACATCGCGATGTTTCCGACATGTCTCCTCCAACAGCAGCCAGCACCGTGAGTCCATGCGACACAATCAGACGCGAGGCTCCTCTGGCGATGTCCGTACGGTCGCGGCAGAGGCAGGCAGGCAGGCAGGCAGGCAGGCCGGCCGGCCGGGTCCTCGCTTCCTCCCGGCATACCGGACCGTCGGCGCTCGGGCATCGCCGCGACCTCGGTTGAGATGTGTCAGTCCCTATATAGTGAGGGGGACCCTCGCAACCTTAATGACTCATTAAAGAGGAGCTCCACAGCACACACACAACACACATATTATATAAGGAAAATCTCTTTGATTGTCTTAATATAAATACAATACAACTGAGCTCTAAAGGTTAATATATATTATATGTAAATTCAGTCCGTACCGCGCAGTAAACACGCTCCGTCTCGGTTACAAAATCCAGTCACTTAATGCTGTACAGTCAAATAATCGCTCTGAGATAAACACAAAACACATAGATGCACTGATTGTACGGAATGAATAATGTTAAGTTCCCCCCACAATATCATTCTCCGGGTCCGAAATTGAACGAAGATTCAATATAGCACAGTACTGATCGTTAGATTACAACGCTGAACTAACACCACATGCGACACAATCAGACGCGAGGCTCCTCTGGCGATGTCCGTACGGTCGCGGCAGAGGCAGGCAGGCCGGTCGGCCGGCCGGCCGGGTCCTCGCTCCCTCCCGGCATACCGGACCGTGTGTGCACGGGCTTCGCCGCGGCCTCGGTTTAGATGCGTCAGTCCCTATAGTGATGGAGGACCCTCGCGCGCTAGCACGACGACTCCGTACGCTGTCAATGCGCGGCGAGCCCAGCATCATCCCGCAGCTGCCTCGGTCCGGGCAGCGGGGTCTAGATACGTGAGTGCACTTGGCCACTTGGAACACCTAGGCGTAAATGGGAGTATAAGATTAAAATGGATCTTCAAGAAAAATGAGATATTCGGGGCATGTAGCAAGTATGGCGGACAGGGACGTGCACAAATAGTTTTGGTGGAGAAACCTGAGGGAAGAATGCCTCTTGGAGGACCTAGGAGTAAGTGGGAGGATAATATTAAAATGGAACTTTAAGAAGAATGAGAATAGCGGGGCATGTAGAATGAAAAGGGATCAGGGTGGTGCATTTTCTTGGGCAGACCTGTGGGAAGGATTCAGCTTGAAAGATCTAGGCGTAGATAGAAGGATAATATTAAAATGGATCTTAAAGAAGAATAAAATGGGCGGTGCATGCAGCACGCATGTGGTGCAGGGAGTTGCATACAGTGTTCTCGTGGAGGGAAAGAGGACACTTTGAAGACCAAGGCGTAGATGGCAGAATAATATTAAAGTATAAAAATAAATAAAATACCACTGAGCTCTAAAGGTTAATATATATTATATGTAAATTCAGTCCGTACCGCGCAGTAAACACGCTCCGTCTCGGTTACAAAATCCAGTCATTTAATGCTGTACAGTCAAATAATCGCTCTGAGATAAACACAAAACACATAGATGCACTGATTGTACGGAATGAATAATGTTAAGTTCCCCCACAATATCATTCTCAGCGGCCCTACCGGGTCCGAAATTGAACGAAGATTCAATATTGCACAGTACTGATCGTTAGATTACAACGCTGAACTAACACCACATGCGAAACAATCAGACGCGAGCCTCCTCTGGCGATTTCCGTACGGTCGCGGCAGAGGCAGGCAGGCCGGTCGGCCGGCCGGCCGGGTCCTCGCTCCCTCCCGGCATACCGGACCGTGTGTGCACGGGCTTCGCCGCGGCATCGGTTTAGATGCGTCAGTCCCTATAGTGAGGGAGGACCCTCGCGCGCTAGCACGACGACTCCGTACGCTGTCAATGCGCGGCGAGCCCAGCATCATCCCGCAGCTGCCTCGGTCCAGGGCAGCGGGGTCTAGATACGTGAGTGCACTTGGCCACTTGGAACACCTAGGCGAAATGGGAGTATAAGATTAAAATGGATCTTCAAGAAAAATGAGATAGTCGGGACATGTAGCAAGTATGGCGGACAGGGAGGTGCACAAATGGTTTTGGTGGAGAAACCTGAGGGAAGAATGCCTCTTGGAGGACCTAGGGTAAGTAGGAGGATAATATTAAAATGGAACTTTAAGAAGAATGAGAATATCGGGGCATGTGGAATGAAAAGGGATCAGGGAGGTGCATTTTCTTGGGCAGACCTGTGGGAAGGATTCAACTTGAAAGACTAGGCGTAGATAGAAGGATAATATTAAAATGGATCTTAAAGAAGAATAAAATGGGCGGGCATGCAGCACGCATGTGGTGCAGGGAGTTGCATACAGTGTTCTCGTGGAGGGAAAGAGGACACTTTGAAGACCAAGGCGTTAGATGGTGAATAATATTAAAGTGGATCTTCAAGATGAGGTGTGGGGGGGGGGCGGCATGTACTGGATTGATATGGCGCAGTTAGCGTGCTCTTGTGAATGCGGTAATAATCCTTCGTGTTCCATAATACTTGGAGAATTTCTTGACTAGCTGCTCAGGCTGCATTGATGTTATATAATACTGTATTACAAGGCGTAGGAAGAATGAAGACATTAACCATTTAGAGACGAAGCGTTAAACTGCTTCCTTTAAAGACCCGGGCCGTACCGCGCAGTAAAACCTTTTCATAAAACAAATCAACTTATGATATTTAAGGCAAATTTTTTTCTTTGTGTTAATATAAATACAATACCACTGAGCTCTAAAGTTAATACACATTATATGTAAATTCAGTCCGTACCGCGCAGTAAACACGCTCCGTCTCGGTTACAAAATCCAGTCACTTAATGCTGTACAGTCAAATAAACGCTCTGAGATAAACACAAAACAAATAAATGCCCTACCAGGTCCGAATTAAGGTTAAATTGAACGAAGATTCAACATTGAATAGTACTGAACGTTAGATACGACGCTGAGGCAGGTAAGTCCTATTACGACGAGCCTGCATGTGTTGAAAATATTCCTAGGAAGTTTGGT
This sequence comes from Reticulitermes speratus, assembly GCA_021186555.1. Classification (NCBI taxonomy): domain Eukaryota; kingdom Metazoa; phylum Arthropoda; class Insecta; order Blattodea; family Rhinotermitidae; genus Reticulitermes; species Reticulitermes speratus. The sequence goes on along the minus strand of JAJKFL010000232.1, from coordinate 5,736 downwards.
CCAACTACAACGCGCGGGCGACACTTTGAAAATCCTTCGAGTTAGGTAAGTCTCTAGTACGACGAGCCTGCATGTCTTTGAAAATATTCCGAGGCAGTTTGGTCCCACTACCACGCGCGGGCGACACTTTGAAAAACACTCGAGGCAGGTAAGTCCTACTACGACGAGCCTGCATGTCTTTGAAAATATTCCTAGGAAGTTTTGGTCCCCACTTAACAAACGCGCGGGCGACACTTTGAAAATCCTTCGAGTTAGGTAAGTCCTAGTACGACGAGCCTGCATGTCTTTGAAAATATTCCGAGGCAGTTTGGTCCCACTACCACGCGCGGGCGACACTTTGAAAAACACTCGAGGCAGGTAAGTCCTACTACGACGAGCCTGCATGTCTTTGAAAATATTCGAGGCAGGTACGTGCTGTTCCCGAGCTTCTTTATTGATTTTAATTACTACTGCCTCGAATATTGGGATATGCTATTAAGGAAAGCCCTACAATATCATATATTGCATGTGTGCAATTTAATCACACTGTTTGTGGACATTCACCATCCTGTGGCGTCCGCACTACTAATATGTTTGACGGAGTAGCCAGCTTAATCTCAAGGTGCCCATAGTAATTACTTCAAGTCGTAATGCACCTATTTGTTAATAACAAACAAGCGAAAATCAGAACAGTACTTACAGGAAAAAACGTAGCCTAAACACATACGATCAAAATAAATCAACACAATCTTAATGAGCAATTAAAGAGGAGCTCCACACAGTACTCAACCAAAAACGTGGTAGTGCTCAGTCGACACAAACACACATCTCTATCTATATCTTGCCGAAACGAAATTTTGATGAACAAGCCGAAACAGGATTTAGATGCCTTTCCCTCGCAGCCAAGTTGTTGAGTCCAACCAACACTGAAGGTATTGCACCCTACGTAAAAGGTACAACACGCCCATGTACGCGGATAAGAAAATTCCAAAATCATGAGTACAATGAGGGTAATGTACTACATCAACCCTATTACGCCTAGTTCGAATATAACATAAATAAATGGTTCGGGTACTTACGTCATTCGACACACTTCCACCCATTCCCGAACTTACTCGCTGATGCCGCATCTCATACGAACATCGCGATGTTTCCGACATGTCTCCTCCAACAGCAGCCAGCACCGTGAGTCCATGCGACACAATCAGACGCGAGGCTCCTCTGGCGATGTCCGTACGGTCGCGGCAGAGGCAGGCAGGCAGGCAGGCAGGCAGGCCGGCCGGCCGGGTCCTCGCTTCCTCCCGGCATACCGGACCGTCGGCGCTCGGGCATCGCCGCGACCTCGGTTGAGATGTGTCAGTCCCTATATAGTGAGGGGGACCCTCGCAACCTTAATGACTCATTAAAGAGGAGCTCCACAGCACACACACACACACATATTATATAAGGAAAATCTCTTTGATTGTCTTAATATAAATACAATACAACTGAGCTCTAAAGGTTAATATATATTATATGTAAATTCAGTCCGTACCGCGCAGTAAACACGCTCCGTCTCGGTTACAAAATCCAGTCACTTAATGCTGTACAGTCAAATAATCGCTCTGAGATAAACACAAAACACATAGATGCACTGATTGTACGGAATGAATAATGTTAAGTTCCCCCCACAATATCATTCTCCGGGTCCGAAATTGAACGAAGATTCAATATAGCACAGTACTGATCGTTAGATTACAACGCTGAACTAACACCACATGCGACACAATCAGACGCGAGGCTCCTCTGGCGATGTCCGTACGGTCGCGGCAGAGGCAGGCAGGCCGGTCGGCCGGCCGGCCGGGTCCTCGCTCCCTCCCGGCATACCGGACCGTGTGTGCACGGGCTTCGCCGCGGCCTCGGTTTAGATGCGTCAGTCCCTATAGTGATGGAGGACCCTCGCGCGCTAGCACGACGACTCCGTACGCTGTCAATGCGCGGCGAGCCCAGCATCATCCCGCAGCTGCCTCGGTCCGGGCAGCGGGGTCTAGATACGTGAGTGCACTTGGCCACTTGGAACACCTAGGCGTAAATGGGAGTATAAGATTAAAATGGATCTTCAAGAAAAATGAGATATTCGGGGCATGTAGCAAGTATGGCGGACAGGGACGTGCACAAATAGTTTTGGTGGAGAAACCTGAGGGAAGAATGCCTCTTGGAGGACCTAGGAGTAAGTGGGAGGATAATATTAAAATGGAACTTTAAGAAGAATGAGAATAGCGGGGCATGTAGAATGAAAAGGGATCAGGGTGGTGCATTTTCTTGGGCAGACCTGTGGGAAGGATTCAGCTTGAAAGATCTAGGCGTAGATAGAAGGATAATATTAAAATGGATCTTAAAGAAGAATAAAATGGGCGGTGCATGCAGCACGCATGTGGTGCAGGGAGTTGCATACAGTGTTCTCGTGGAGGGAAAGAGGACACTTTGAAGACCAAGGCGTAGATGGCAGAATAATATTAAAGTATAAAAATAAATAAAATACCACTGAGCTCTAAAGGTTAATATATATTATATGTAAATTCAGTCCGTACCGCGCAGTAAACACGCTCCGTCTCGGTTACAAAATCCAGTCATTTAATGCTGTACAGTCAAATAATCGCTCTGAGATAAACACAAAACACATAGATGCACTGATTGTACGGAATGAATAATGTTAAGTTCCCCCCACAATATCATTCTCAGCGGCCCTACCGGGTCCGAAATTGAACGAAGATTCAATATTGCACAGTACTGATCGTTAGATTACAACGCTGAACTAACACCACATGCGAAACAATCAGACGCGAGCCTCCTCTGGCGATTTCCGTACGGTCGCGGCAGAGGCAGGCAGGCCGGTCGGCCGGCCGGCCGGGTCCTCGCTCCCTCCCGGCATACCGGACCGTGTGTGCACGGGCTTCGCCGCGGCATCGGTTTAGATGCGTCAGTCCCTATAGTGAGGGAGGACCCTCGCGCGCTAGCACGACGACTCCGTACGCTGTCAATGCGCGGCGAGCCCAGCATCATCCCGCAGCTGCCTCGGTCCAGGCAGCGGGGTCTAGATACGTGAGTGCACTTGGCCACTTGGAACACCTAGGCGCAAATGGGAGTATAAGATTAAAATGGATCTTCAAGAAAAATGAGATAGTCGGGACATGTAGCAAGTATGGCGGACAGGGAGGTGCACAAATGGTTTTGGTGGAGAAACCTGAGGGAAGAATGCCTCTTGGAGGACCTAGGCGTAAGTAGGAGGATAATATTAAAATGGAACTTTAAGAAGAATGAGAATATCGGGGCATGTGGAATGAAAAGGGATCAGGGAGGTGCATTTTCTTGGGCAGACCTGTGGGAAGGATTCAACTTGAAAGACCTAGGCGTAGATAGAAGGATAATATTAAAATGGATCTTAAAGAAGAAGGTAGCTAAGTTTGGTCCATAAACGCGCGGGCGACACTTGAACTTCGAGTTGGTAGTCTAGACGGAGCTGCATGTCTATTGAATATCCGATGCAGTTTGGTCCATACACGCGCGGCGACACTTTGAAAAACCTCGAGGCAGTAAGTCTACTACGACGAGCTGATGTCTTTGAAATATCCTAGGAAGTTTGGTCACAAAGCGCGGGGGCGACACTTTGAAAATCTTCGAGTTAGGTAAGTCTAGTACGAGAGCCTGAATGCTTTGAAATATTCCGAGGCGTTGTTCCATACACGGCGGGCGACACTTTGAAACCTGAGGCAGTAGTCTCTAGCGAGCCTGCATGTCTTTATAATATTATCCTAGGAAGTTTGGTCCCACTACAACGCGCGGGCGACACTTGAAAATCCTTCGAGTTAGTAAGTCTAGTACGACGAGCTGCTGTCTTTGAAAAATTCCGAGGCGTTGGTCCCCTACCGCGCGGCGACACTTGAAAACACTCGTGCAGGTAAGCCCTATACGACGACGCATGTCTTGATAATATTCGAGGCAGGTACGTGCTGTTCCAGTTCTTTATGATTTTAATTACTACTGCTCGAAATTGGGTATAGCTATTAAGGAAGCTAAATTCAGTACAATATCATATATTGCATGTGTGCAATTTAATCACACTGTTTGTGGACATTCACCATCCTGTGGCGTCCGCACTACTAATATGTTTGACGGAGTAGCCAGCTTAATCTCAAGGTGCCCATAGTAATTACTTCAAGTCGTAATGCACCTATTTGTTAATAACAAACAAGCGAAAATCAGAACAGTACTTACAGGAAAAAACGTAGCCTAAACACATACGATCAAAATAAATCAACACAATCTTAATGAGCAATTAAAGAGGAGCTCCACACAGTACTCAACCAAAAACGTGGTAGTGCTCAGTCGACACAAACACACATCTCTATCTATATCTTGCCGAAACGAAATTTTGATGAACAAGCCGAAACAGGATTTAGATGCCTTTCCCTCGCAGCCAAGTTGTTGAGTCCAACCAACACTGAAGGTATTGCACCCTACGTAAAAGGTACAACACGCCCATGTACGCGGATAAGAAAATTCCAAAATCATGAGTACAATGAGGGTAATGTACTACATCAACCCTATTACGCCTAGTTCGAATATAACATAAATAAATGGTTCGGGTACTTACGTCATTCGACACACTTCCACCCATTCCCGAACTTACTCGCTGATGCCGCATCTCATACGAACATCGCGATGTTTCCGACATGTCTCCTCCAACAGCAGCCAGCACCGTGAGTCCATGCGACACAATCAGACGCGAGGCTCCTCTGGCGATGTCCGTACGGTCGCGGCAGAGGCAGGCAGGCAGGCAGGCAGGCAGGCCGGCCGGCCGGGTCCTCGCTTCCTCCCGGCATACCGGACCGTCGGCGCTCGGGCATCGCCGCGACCTCGGTTGAGATGTGTCAGTCCCTATATAGTGAGGGGGACCCTCGCAACCTTAATGACTCATTAAAGAGGAGCTCCACAGCACACACACACACACACATATTATATAAGGAAAATCTCTTTGATTGTCTTAATATAAATACAATACAACTGAGCTCTAAAGGTTAATATATATTATATGTAAATTCAGTCCGTACCGCGCAGTAAACACGCTCCGTCTCGGTTACAAAATCCAGTCACTTAATGCTGTACAGTCAAATAATCGCTCTGAGATAAACACAAAACACATAGATGCACTGATTGTACGGAATGAATAATGTTAAGTTCCCCCCACAATATCATTCTCCGGGTCCGAAATTGAACGAAGATTCAATATAGCACAGTACTGATCGTTAGATTACAACGCTGAACTAACACCACATGCGACACAATCAGACGCGAGGCTCCTCTGGCGATGTCCGTACGGTCGCGGCAGAGGCAGGCAGGCCGGTCGGCCGGCCGGCCGGGTCCTCGCTCCCTCCCGGCATACCGGACCGTGTGTGCACGGGCTTCGCCGCGGCCTCGGTTTAGATGCGTCAGTCCCTATAGTGATGGAGGACCCTCGCGCGCTAGCACGACGACTCCGTACGCTGTCAATGCGCGGCGAGCCCAGCATCATCCCGCAGCTGCCTCGGTCCGGGCAGCGGGGTCTAGATACGTGAGTGCACTTGGCCACTTGGAACACCTAGGCGTAAATGGGAGTATAAGATTAAAATGGATCTTCAAGAAAAATGAGATATTCGGGGCATGTAGCAAGTATGGCGGACAGGGACGTGCACAAATAGTTTTGGTGGAGAAACCTGAGGGAAGAATGCCTCTTGGAGG
>JAJKFL010000022.1:0-39313 GCA_021186555.1 Reticulitermes speratus | reverse complement strand
TCCAAAACGTTGAATTTTAACAATTCTAACTTTAACCGTAAACAAGATTATTGTTTGTATAAATTTAGGAAAGGTAAAACCCGAGCCTGTCTAATAGTTTTGTATACATATGATGTCATTTCATTGGTTTAAGTTGAAGTAAAAACGAACTTTGCTGATTAAAGCTACATAATATCTACCCCCTTACGAGTAAAAATATTGTGTCTCATATGTTGAGGAATCAGAAAGAGTGAAATACAACTATGGCGTTCTTTAGTATCTTGACAATAGGAATAATGGATACGTGTACTAAAATTTAGTTCTTAGACACAGACGTTCCGAGAAAACTCATTTGAAATTTTTAAGCGTTTTCAGCTTCCAAAACGTTGAATGGGGGGGGGGGGGGGGGGGGGGGGGGGGGGGGGGGGGGGGGGTTCTTAGACATGACGTTCCGAGAAAACACATTTGAAATTTTTAAGCGTTTTCAGCCTCCAAAACGTGAATTTAAACAATTCTAACTTTAACCGTATACAAGATTTTGTTTGTATAAATTTGGGAAAGGTAAAACCCGAGCCTGTCTAATAGTTTTGTTACATATGATGTCATTTCTTTGGTTTAAGTTGAAGTAAAAACGAATTTGCTGATTAAAGCTACATAATATCTACCCCGTTACGAGTAAAATATTGTGTCTCATATGTTAGGAATCAGAAAGAGTGAAATACAACTATGGCGTTCTTTAGTATCTTGACAATGGAATAATGGATACGTGTACTAAAATTTAGTTCTTAGACATAGACGTTCGGAAAACTCATTTGAAATTTTTAAGCGTTTTCAGCTCCAAAACGTGAATTTAAACAATTCTAATTTAATGTATACAAGATTGTTGTTTGTATAAATTTTGGGAAGGTAAAACCCGAGCCTGTCTAATAGTTTTGTTTACATATGATGTCATTTCTTGGTTTAAGTTGAAGTAAAAACGAACTTTGCTGATTAAAGCTACATAATATCTACCCCTTACGAGAAAAATATTGTGTCTCTTTATGTTCAGGAATCGAAAGAGTGAAATACAACTATGGCGTTCTTTAGTACTTGACAATGGAATAATGGATACTGTACTAAAATTTAGTTCTTAGACTAGACGTTCGAAAAACCATTTGAAATTTTTAAGCGTTTTCAGCTTCCAAACTGAATTTAAACAATTCTAACTTTAAACCGTAACAAGATTATTTTTGTCTAAATAAGGGAAAGGTAAAACCCAGCCTGTCTAATAGTTTTGTTTACATATGATGTCATTTCTTTGGTTTAAGTTGAAGTAAAAACGAACTTTGCTGATTAAAGCTACATAATATCTACCCCGTTACGAGTAAAAATATTGTGTCTCATATGTTGAGGAATCAGAAAGAGTGAAATACAACTATGGCGTTCTTTAGTATCTTGACAATCGGAATAATGGATACGTGTACTAAAATTTAGTTCTTAGACATAGACGTTCCGAGAAAACACATTTGAAATTTTTAAGCGTTTTCAGCTTCTAAAACGCTGAATTAAACAATTCTAACTTTAATCGTAAACAAGATTATTGTTTCTATAAATTTAGGGAAAGGTAAAACCCGAGTCTGTCTAATAGTGTTGTATACATATGATGTCATTTCTTTGGTTTAAGTTGAAGTAAAAACGAACTTTGCTGATTAAAGCTACATAATATCTACCCCCGTTACGAGTAAAAATATTGTGTCTCATATGTTGAGGAATCAGAAAGAGTGAAATACAACTATGGCGTTCTTTAGTATCTTGACAATAGGAATAATGGATACGTGTACTAAATTTAGTTCTTAGACATAGACGTTCCGAGAAAACTATTTGAAATTTTTAAGCGTTTTCAGCTTCCAAAACGTTGAATTTTAACAATTCTAACTTTAACCGTAAACAAGATTATTGTTTGTATAAATTTAGGGTAAGTAAAACCCGAGCTGTCTAATTAGTTTTGTATACATATGATGTCATTTCATTGGTTAAGTTGAAGTAAAAACGAACTTTGCTGATTAAAGCTACATAATATCTACCCCCTTACGAGTAAAAATATTGTGTCTCATATGTTGAGGAATCAGAAAGAGTGAATACAACTATGGCGTTCTTTAGTATCTTGACAATAGGAATAATGGATACGTGTACTAAAATTTAGTTCTTAGACATAGACGTTCCGAGAAAACACATTTGAAATTTTAAGCGTTTTCAGCTTCTAAAACGCTGAATTAAACAATTCTAACTTTAACGTAAACAAGATTATTGTTTTATAAATTTAGGGAAAGGTAAAACCCGAGTCTGTCTAATAGTGTTGTATACATATGATGTCATTTCTTTGGTTTAAGTTGAAGTAAAAACGAACTTTGCTGATTAAAGTACATAATATCTACCCCCGTTACGATAAAAATATTGTGTCTCATATGTTGAGGAATCAGAAAGAGTGAAATACAACTATGGCGTTCTTTAGTATCTTGACAATAGGAATAATGGATACGTGTCTAAAATTTAGTTCTTAGACATAGACGTTCCGAGAAAACTCATTTGAAATTTTTAAGCGTTTTCAGCTTCCAAAACGTTGAATTTTAACAATTCTAACTTTAACCGTAACAAGATTATTGTTTGTATAAATTTAGGTAAGGTAAAACCCGAGCCTGTCTAATAGTTTTATACATATGATATCATTTCATTGGTTTAAGTTGAAGTAAAAACGAACTTTTGATTAAAGCTACATAATATCTACCCCGTTACGAGTAAAAATATTGTGTCTCATATGTTGAGGAATCAGAAAGAGTGAAATACAACTATGGCGTTCTTTAGTATCTTGACAATGGAATAATGGATACATGTACTAAAATTTAGTTCTCAGACATGGACGTTCCGAGAAAACACATTTGAACTTTTTAAGCGTTTTCAGCTCCAAAACGATGAATTTAAACAATTCTAATTTTAACCGTATACAAGATTGTGTTTGTATAAATTTTGGGAAAGGTAAAACCCGAGCCTGTCTAATAGTTTTGTTTACATATGATGTCATTTCTTTGGTTTAAGTTGAAGTAAAAACGAACTTTGCTGATTAAAGCTACATAATATCTACCCCGTTACGAGTAAAAATATTGTGTCTCATATGTTGAGGAATCAGAAAGAGTGAAATACAACTATGGTGTTCTTTAGTAACTTGACAATGGGAATAATGGATACGTGTACTAAAATTTAGTTCTTAGACATAGATGTTCCGAGAAAACTCATTTGAAATTTTTAAGCGTTTTCAGCTTCCAAAACGTTGAATTTTAACAATTCTAAATTTAACCGTAAACATGATTATTGTTTGTATAAATTTAGGGTAAGGTAAAACCCAAGCCTGTCTAATAGTTTTGTTTACATATGATGTCATTTCGTTGGTTTAAGTTGAAGTAAAAACGAACTTTGCTGATTAAAGCTACATAATATCTACCCCCCTTACGAGTAAAAAATATTGTGTCTCATATGTTGAGGAATCAGAAAGAGTGAAATACAACTATGGCGTTCTTTATTATCTTGACAATAGGAATAATGGATACGTGTACTAAAATTTAGTTCTTAGACATAGACGTTCCGAGAAAACTCATTTGAAATTTTTAAGCGTTTTCAGCTTCCAAAACGTTGAATTTTAAACAATTCTAACTTTAACCGTAAACAAGATTATTGTTTGTATAAATTTAGGGAAAGGTAAACCGAGCTGTCTAATAGTTTTGTATACATATGATGTCATTTCTTTGGTTTAAGTTGAAGTAAAAACGAACTTTGCTGATTAAAGCTACATAATATCTACCCCGTTACGAGTAAAAATATTGTGTCTCATTATGTTGAGGAATCAGAAAGAGTGAAATACAACTATGGCGTTCTTTAGTATCTTGACAATAGGAATAATGGATACGTGTACTAAAATTTAGTTCTTAGACATAGACGTTCCGAGAAAACTCATTTGAAATTTTTAAGCGTTTTCAGCTTCCAAAACGTTGAATTTTAACAATTCTAACTTTAACCGTAAACAGATTATTGTTTGTATAAATTTAGGGAAGGTAAAACCCGAGCCTGTCTAATAGTTTTGTTACATATGATGTCATTTCTTGGTTTAAGTTGAAGTAAAAACGAACTTTGCTGATTAAAGCTACATAATATCTACCCCTTACGAGTAAAAATATTGTGTCTCATATGTTGAGGAATCAGAAAGAGTGAAATACAACTATGGCGTTCTTTAGTAATCTTGACAATGGAATAATGGATACGTGTACTAAAATTTAGTTCTTAGACATAGACGTTCCGAGAAAACTCATTTGAAATTTTTAAGCGTTTTCAGCTTCCAAAACGTGAATTTAAACAATTCTAATTTTAAAACCGTAAACAAGATTATTGTTTGTATAAATTTAGGGAAAGGTAAAACCCGAGCTGTCTAATAGTTTTGTATACATATGATGTCATTTCTTTGGTTTAAGTTGAAGTAAAAACGAACTTTGCTGATTAAAGTACATAATATCTACCCCCGTTACGAGTAAAAATATTGTGTCTCATATGTTGAGGAATCAGAAAGAGTGAAATACAACTATGGCGTTCTTTAGTATCTTGACAATAGGAATAATGGATACGTGTACTAAAATTTATGTTCTTAGACATAGACGTTCCGAGAAAACTATTTGAAATTTTTAAGCGTTTTCAGCTTCCAAAACGTTGAATTTTAACAATTCTAACTTTAACCGTAAACAAGATTATTGTTTGTATAAATTTAGGGAAGGTAAAACCCGAGTCTGTCTAATAGTTTTGTTTACATATGATGTCATTTCTTGGTTTAAGTTGAAGTAAAAACGAACTTTGCTGATTTAAAGTACATAATATCTACCCCCTTACAGTAAAAATATTGTGTCTCATATGTTGAGGAATCAGAAAGAGTGAAATACAACTATGGCGTTCTTTAGTATCTTGACAATAGGAATAATGGATACGATGTACTAAAATTTAGTTCTTAGACATAGACGTTCCGAGAAAACACATTTGAATTTTTAAGCGTTTTCAGCTTCCAAAACGCTGAATTTAAACAATTCTAACTTTAACCGTAAAAAAGATTATTGTTTGTATAAATTTAGGGAAAGGTAAAACCCGAGCTGTCTAATAGTGTTGTTTACATATGATGTCATTTCTTGGTTTAAGTTGAAGTAAAAACGAACTTTGCTGATTAAAGCTACATAATATCTACCCCGTTACGAGTAAAAATATTGTGTCTCATATGTTGAGGAATCAGAAAGAGTGAAATACAACTATGGCGTTCTTTAGTATCTTGACAATAGGAATAATGGATACGTGTACTAAAATTTAGTTCTTAGACATAGACGTTCCGAGAAAACATCATTTGAAATTTTTAAGCGTTTTCAGCTTCCAAAACGTTGAATTTAACAATTCTAATTTAACCGTAACAAGATATTGTTTGTATAAATTTAGGGAAAGGTAAACCCGAGCTGTCTAATAGTTTTGTTACATATGATGTCATTTCTTTGGTTTAAGTTGAAGTAAAAACGAACTTTGCTGATTAAAGCTACATAATATCTACCCCGTTACGAGTAAAAATATTGTGTCTCATATGTTGAGGAATCAGAAAGAGTGAAATACAACTATGGCGTTCTTTAGTATCTTGACAATGGAATAATGGATACGTGTACTAAAATTTAGTTCTTAGACATAGACGTTCCGAGAAAAATCATTTGAAATTTTTAAGCGTTTTCAGCTTCCAAAACGTTTGAATTTTAAACAATTCTAACTTTAACCGTAAACAAGATTATTGTTTGTATAAATTTAGGGAAAGGTAAACCCGAGCTGTCTAATAGTTTTGTATACATATGATTCATTTCTTGGTTTAAGTTGAAGTAAAAACGAACTTTGCTGATTAAAGCTACATAATATCTACCCCGTTACGAGTTAAAAATATTGTGTCTCATATGTTGAGGAATCAGAAAGAGTGAAATACAACTATGGCGTTCTTTAGTATCTTGACAATAGGAATAATGGATACGTGTACTAAAATTTAGTTCTTAGACATAGACGTTCCGAGAAAAACTCATTTGAAATTTTTAAGCGTTTTCAGCTTCAAAACGCTGAATTTAACAATTCTAACTTTAACCGTAAAAAGATTATTGTTTGTATAAATTTAGGGAAAGGTAAAACCCGAGTCTGTCTAATAGTTTGTTGAATAATAGGATACGTGTACTAAATTTAGTTCTTAGACATGCGTTCCGAGAAAATCATTTGAAATTTTTAAGGTTTCAGCTTCAAAACGTGAATTAAACAATCTAACTTTAACGTAAACAAGATTATTGTTTTATAAATTTAGGGAAAGGTAAACCGAGTCTGTCTAATAGTGTTGTATAATATGATGTCATTTCTTTGGTTAAGTTGAAGTAAAAACGAACTTTGCTGATTAAGTACATAATATCTACCCGTTACGATTAAAATATTGTGTTCATATGTTGAGGAATCAAAAGAGTGAATACAACTATGGGTTTTAGTATCTTGACAATAGGAATAATGGATACTGTTCTAAATTTAGTTCTTAGACATAGACGTTCCGAGAAAAACTATTTGAATTTTTAGCGTTTTCAGCTTCCAAAACGTTGAATTTAACAATTCTAATTAACCGTAACAAGATTTTGTTTGTATAATTTGGGAAGGTAAAACCGAGCTGTCTATAGTTTTGTTTACATATGATGTCATTTCTTGGTTTAAGTTGAAGTAAAACAACTTTGCTGATTAAAGTACATAATATCTACCCCCTTACGAGTAAAATATTGTGTTCATATGTTAGGAATCGAAGAGTGAAATACAACTATGGCGTTCTTTAGTAATTGACAATGGAATAATGATACGTGTACTAAAATTAGTTCTTAGACATAGAGTTCGAGAAAACCATTTGAAATTTTTAAGCGTTTTCAGCTTCAAAACGTGAATTTTAACAATTCTAACTTTAATCGTAAACAAGATTATTGTTTCTTAAATTTAGGGAAAGGTAAACCGAGTCTGTCTAATGTGTTGTATACATATGTCATTTTTTGGTTTAAGTTGAAGTAAAAACAACTTTGTGATTAAAGTACATAATATCTACCCCGTTACGATAAAAATATTGTGTCTCATTGTTGAGGAATCAGAAAGAGTGAAATACAACTATGGCGTTCTTTAGTATCTTGACAATAGATATGGTACTGTCTAAAATTTAGTTCTTAGACATAGACGTTCGAGAAAACTATTTGAAATTTTTAAGCGTTTTCAGCTTCAAAACGTGAATTTTAACAATTCTAAATTTAACCGTAAACAAGATTTGTTTGTATAAATTTAGGTAAGTAAAACCGAGCCTGTCAATAGTTTTGTATACATATGATGTCATTTCTTGGTTTAAGTTGAAGTAAAAACGAACTTTGCTGATTAAAGCTACATAATATCTACCCCCTTACGAGTAAAAATATTGACTCATATGTTGAGGAATCAGAAAGAGTGAAATACAATATGGCGTTCTTTAGTATCTTCACAATAGGAATAATGGATACGTGTACTAAAATTTAGTTCTTAGACATAGACGTTCCGAGAAAACTCATTTGAAATTTTAAGCGTTTTCAGCTTCCAAAACGTTGAATTTTAACAATTCTAACTTTAACCGTAAACAAGATTATTGTTTGTATAAAATTTAGGGTAAGGTAAACCCGAGCCTGTCTAATAGTTTTGTATACATATGATGTCATTTCATTGGTTTAAGTTGAAGTAAAAACGAACTTTCTGATTAAAGCTACATAATATCTACCCCCTTACGAGTAAAAATATTGTGTCTCATATGTTCAAGAATCAGAAAGAGTGAAATACAACTATGGCGTTCTTTAGTATCTTGACAATCGGAATAATAGATACGTGTACTAAAATTATTTCTTAGACATAGACGTTCGGAGAAAACACATTTGAAATTTTTAAGCGTTTTCAGACTCCAAAACGATGAATTTAAACAATTCTAACTTTAACCGTATACAAGATTGTTGTTTGTCTAAATTTTGGGAAAGGTAAAACCCGAGCCTGTCTAATAGTTTTGTTTACATATGATGTCATTTCTTTGGTTTAAGTTGAAGTAAAAACGAACTTTGCTGATTAAAGCTACATAATATCTACCCCGTTACGAGTAAAAATATTGTGTCTCATATGTTGAGGAATCAGAAAGAGTGAATACAACTATGGCGTTCTTTAGTAATCTTGACAATGGGAATAATGGATACGTGTACTAAAATTTAGTTCTTAGACATAGATGTTCAGAGAAAACTCATTTGAAATTTTTAAGCGTTTTCAGCTTCCAAAACGTTGAATTTTAACAATTCTAATTTTAACCGTAAACATGATTATTGTTTGTATAAATTTAGGGTAAGGTAAAACCCGAGATGTCTAATAGTTTTGTTTACATATGATGTCATTTCGTTGGTTTAAGTTGAAGTAAAAACGAACTTTGCTGATTAAAGCTACATAATATCTACCCCCTTACGAGTAAAAATATTGTGTCTCATATGTTGAGGAATCAGAAAGAGTGAAATACAACTATGGCGTTCTTTAGTATCTTGACAATAGAATAATGGATACATGTACTAAAATTTAGTTCTTAGACACAGACGTTCCGAGAAAACTCATTTGAAATTTTTAAGCGTTTTCAGCTTCCAAAACGTGAATTTTAACAATTTTAACTTTAACCGTAAACAAGATTATTGTTTGTATAAATTTAGGGTAAGGTAAAACCGAGCCTGTCTAATAGTTTTGTTATACATATGATGTCATTTCATTGGTTTAAGTTGAAGTAAAAACGAACTTTGCTGATTAAAGTACATAATATCTACCCCCTTACGAGTAAAAATATTTTGTCTCATATGTTGAGGAATCTGAAAGAGTGAAATACAACTATGGCGTCTTTAGTATCTTGACAATGGAATAATGGATACGTGTACTAAAATTTAGTTCTTAGACATAGACGTTCCGAGAAAACTCATTTGAAATTTTTAAGCGTTTTCAGCTTCTAATACGCTGAATTAAACAATTCTAACTTTAATCGTAAACAAGATTATTGTTTCTATAAATTTAGGGAAAGGTAAAACCCGAGTCTGTCTAATAGTGTTGTATAATATGATGTCATTTCTTTGGTTTAAGTTGAAGTAAAAACGAACTTTGCTGATTAAAGATACATAATATCTACCCCGTTACGAGTAAAAATATTGTGTCTCATATGTTGAGGAATCAGAAAGAGTGAAATACAACTATGGGGTTCATTGTATCTTGACAATAGGAATAATGGATACTGTACTAAAATTTTAGTTCTTAGACATAGACGTTCCGAGAAAACTCATTTCAAATTTTTAAGCGTTTTCAGCTTCCAAAACGTTGAATTTTAACAATTCTAACTTTAACCGTAAACAAGATTATTGTTTGTATAAATTTAGGTAAAGGTGAAACCCGAGCCTGTCTAATAGTTTTGTATACATATGATATCATTTCATTGGTTTAAGTTGAAGTAAAAACGAACTTTTATGATTAAAGCTACATAATATCTACCCCCTTACGAGTAAAAATATTGTGTCTCATATGTTGAGGAATCAGAAAGAGTGAAATACATCTAAGGCGTTCTTTAGTATCTTGACAATAGGAATAATGGATACGTGTACTAAAATTTAGTTCTTAGACATAGACGTTCCGAGAAAACACATTTGAAATTTTTAAGCGTTTTCAGCTTCTAAAACGCTGAATTAAACAATTCTAACTTTAAACGTAAACAAGATTATTGTTTCTATAAATTTAGGGAAAGGTAAAACCCGAGTCTGTCAAATAGTGTTGTATTATATGATGTCATTTCTTTGGTTTAAGTTGAAGTAAAAACGAACTTTGCTGATTAAAGATACATAATATCTACCCCCGTTACGATTAAAAATATTGTGTCTCATATGTTGAGGAATCAGAAAGAGTGAAATACAACTATGGCGTTCTTTAGTATCTTGACAATAGGAATAATGGATACGTGTTCTAAAATTTAGTTCTTAGACATAGACGTTCCGAGAAAACTTATTTGAAATTTTTAAGCGTTTTCAGCTTCCAAAACGTTGAATTTTAAACAATTCTAACATTAACCGTAAACAAGATCTTTGTTTGTATAAATTTAGGGTAAGGTAAAACCCGAGCCTGTCATAATAGTTTTGTATACATATGATGTCATTTCATTGGTTTAAGTTGAAGTAAAAACGAACTTTGCTGATTAAAGCTACATAATATCATCCCCCCCCCCCCCCCCCCCCCCCCCCCCCCCCCCCCCCCCCCCCCCCCCCCCCCCCCCCCCCCCCCCCCCCCCCCCCCCCCCCCCCCCCGTTTTCAGCTCCAAAACGTGAATTTAAACAATTCTAACTTTAACCGTATAACAAGTATTGTTGTTTATAAATTTAGGGAAAGGTAAAACCCGAGCCTGTCTAATAGTTTTGTATACATATGATGTCATTTCTTTGGTTTAAGTTGAAGTAAAAACGAACTTTGCTGATTAAAGCTACATAATATCTACCCCGTTACGAGTAAAAATATTGTGTCTCATATGTTGAGGAATCAGAAAGAGTGAAATAAACTATGGCGTTCTTTAGTATCTTGACAATAGGAATAATGGATACGTGTACTAAAATTTAGTTCTTAGACATAGACGTTCCGAGAAAACCATTTGAAATTTTTAAGCGTTTTCAGCTTCCAAAACGTGAATTTTAAACAATTCTAACTTTTAACCGTAAACAAGATTATTGTTTGTATAAATTTAGGGAAAGGTAAAACCCGAGCTGTCTAATAGTTTTGTTTACATATGATGTCATTTCTTTGGTTTAAGTTGAAGTAAAAACGAACTTTGCTGATTAAAGCTACATAATATCTACCCCCGTTACGAGTAAAATATTGTGTCTCATATGTTGAGGAATCAGAAAGAGTGAAATACAACTATGGCGTTCTTTAGTATCTTGACAATAGGATAATGGATACTGTACTAAAATTTAGTTCTAGACATAGGACGTTCCGAGAAAACTACATTTGAAATTTTTAAGCGTTTTCAGCTTCCAAAACGTTGAATTTTAAACAATTCTAATTTTAACCGTAAACAAGATTATTGTTTGTATAAATTTGGGAAAGGTAAACCCGAGCCTGTCTAATAGTTTTGTTTACATATGATGTAATTTCTTTGGTTTAAGTTGAAGTAAAAACGAACTTTGCTGATTAAAGCTACATAATATCTACCCCTTACGAGTAAAAATATTGTGTCTCATATGTTGAGGAATCAGAAAGAGTGAAATACAACTATGGCGTTCTTTAGTATCTTGACAATAGGAATAATGGATACTGTACTAAAATTTAGTTCTTAGACATAGACGTTCCGAGAAAACACATTTGAAATTTTTAAGCGTTTTCAGCTTCCAAAACGTGAATTAAAACAATTCTAACTTTAAACGTAAACAAGATTATTGTTTCTATAAATTTAGGGAAAGGTAAAACCCGAGTCTGTCAAATAGTGTTGTATATATATGATGTCATTTCTTTGGTTTAAGTTGAAGTAAAAACGAACTTTGCTGATTAAAGATACATAATATCTACCCCCGTTACGATTAAAAATATTGTGTCTCATATGTTGAGGAATCAGAAAGAGTGAAATACAACTATGGCGTTCTTTAGTATCTTGACAATAGGAATAATGGATACGTGTTCTAAAATTTAGTTCTTAGACATAGACGTTCCGAGAAAACTTATTTGAAATTTTTAAGCGTTTTCAGCTTCCAAAACGTTGAATTTTAACAATTCTAACATTAACCGTAAACAAGATCATTGTTTGTATAAATTTAGGGTAAGGTAAAACCCGAGCCTGTCAAATAGTTTTGTATACATATGATGTCATTTCATTGGTTTAAGTTGAAGTAAAAACGAACTTTGCTGATTAAAGCTACATAATATCTACCCCCCTTACGAGTAAAAATATTGTGTCTCATATGTTGAGGAATCAGAAAGAGTGAAATACAACTATGGCGTTCTTTAGTATCTTGACAATAGGATTAATGGATACGTGTACTAAAATTTTGTTCTTAGACATAGACGTTCCGAGAAAACTCATTTGAAATTTTTAAGCGTTTTCAGCTTCCAAAACGTTGAATTTTAACAATTCTAACTTTAACCGTAAACAAGATTATTGTTTCTATAAATTCAGGGAAAGGTAAAACCCGAGTCTGACTAATAGTGTTGTATACATATGATGTAATTTCTTTGGTTTAAGTTGAAGTAAAAACGAACTTTGCTGATTAAAGCTACATAATATCTACCCCCGTTACGAGTAAAAATATTGTGTCTCATATGTTGAGGAATCAAAAAGAGTGAAATACAACTATGGGGTTCATTAGTATCTTGACAATAGGAATAATGGATACATGTACTAAAATTTAGTTCTCAGACATGGACGTTCCGAGAAAACACATTTGAAATTTTTAAGCGTTTTCAGCGTCCAAAACGATGAATTTAAACAATTCTAATTTTAACCGTATACAAGATTGTTGTTTGTATAAATTTTGGGGAAGGTAAAACCCGAGCCTGTCTAATAGTTTTGTTTACATATGATGTCATTTCTTTGGTTTAAGTTGAAGTAAAAACGAAATTTGCTGATTAAAGCTACATAATATCTACCCCGTTACGAGAAAAATATTGTGTCTCATATGTTCAAGAATCAGAAAGAGTGAAATACAACTATGGCGTTCTTTAGTATCTTGACAATCGGAATAATAGATACGTGTACTAAAATTTAGTTCTTAGACATAGACGTTCGGAGAAAACACATTTGAAATTTTTAAGCGTTTTCAGACTCCAAAACGATGAATTTAAACAATTCTAACTTTAACCGTATACAAGATTGTTGTTTGTCTAAATTTTGGGAAAGGTAAAACCCGAGCCTGTCTAATAGTTTTGTTTACATATGAAGTCATTTCTTTGGTTTAAGTTGAAGTAAAAACGAACTTTGCTGATTAAAGCTACATAATATCTACCCCGTTACGAGTAAAAATATTGTGTCTCATATGTTGAGGAATCAGAAAGAGTGAAATACAAGTATGGCGTTCTTTAGTAACTTGACAATGGGAATAATGGATACGTGTACTAAAATTTAGTTCTTAGACATAGACGTTCCGAGAAAACTCATTTCAAATTTTTAAGCGTTTTCAGCTTCCAAAACGTTGAATTTTAACAATTCTAATTTTAACCGTAAACATGATTATTGTTTGTATAAATTTAGGGTAAGGTAAAACCCGAGCCTGTCTAATAGTTTTGTTTACATATGATGTCATTTCGTTGGTTTAAGTTGAAGTAAAAACGAACTTTGCTGATTAAAGTTACATAATATCTACCCCCCTTACAAGTAAAAATATTGTGTCTCATATGTTAAGGAATCTGAAAGAGTGAAATACAACTATGGCGTTCTTTAGTAACTTGACAATGGGAATAATGGATACGTGTAGTAAAATTTAGTTCTTAGACATAGACGTTCGAGAAAACTCATTTGAAATTTTTAAGCGTTTTCAGCTTCCAAAACGTTGAATTTTAACAATTCTAACTTTAACCGTAAACAAGATTATTGTTTGTATAAATTTAGGGAAAGGTAAAACCCGAGCCTGTCTAATAGTTTTGTATACATATGATGTCATTTCATTGGTTTAAGTTGAAGTAAAAACGAACTTTTATGATTAAAGCTACATATGTGACAGAGGAGTGGGTAAGGAGTGTGTAGTCAGGAATCGAGCAGTGTAAGTAGCAAGTAATAAGTGGTAGAACGGAAAAATCAGTGATCTTACGAGCTATAAATGACAACGGGAAGAGCAAGTACCTCTACAGATATTGGTGAGTAGGAATTCGAACTGAAAGTGCCCTAACGAATATTACATATCTTAAAACAAATCAATTTTGAGGTTAGGAAGAGCTAACAAAACAACTGAAGAGCGCTTCCAGAGTAGCCAACCCAGGTCGGAACACCACACGTCGGAAGTGACGAAACGGAAGGCCCCCAGTGAACTCAAGTGGAAACCCCCAGAACTACCGTAAGGGACTGTATCCTCTCTGTGCGTGGCGACACCGTGGGGGAGAGACTAGGACGCTGAGGAGAGAGAACGGAGTAGTACGGACCAGCAAGAGGCAAATTGAGGAGCAGAGATCGAAACTGTCAACATGAAGCCGTCACCAAGTAACATACCAAAGCGCGCTATCAGAACAAAGGACAAAAAAGTCGACAATGCAATTGGATCACCGAAACCAACAGAGACAACTGAGGCAACTAAAGACAAAGACTCGGACATTAAGTCATTGCTATCCGAGATTCTACTGGAGGTAAAGAACCTCAAAAAACAGAGTGAGGAATTTAGAACAGAAACGAAGAAGGAAATTCTGGACCTCAAAAATGAAATAAAGGCACGAGACGAAAATTGGGAGACGAAATACAACTCTCTAGATTCAAAAATAAGCAACGTCGAAAATAGGACGGATGAGAGCATTAGGCATCTAGTGGATAAAATCAAGTACTTGGAAGTAGCGGACGAGCGTCGAGCCAAAAGAGAAAAGAAAAACAACGTGATCATTAAGAGCAATGGAATGGGCACAGACAACCAGGAGTCGTTGAATATGAAGGTCAAAGACGTATTGAGTAAGATTGAGGCAAACACGGCCTTCAGAAAAGCAACCTTTATCGGAAAGGATAAAAACAACAGAGATATCGTAAGAGTTGAACTTAATACATTCGAAGAGAAAATAAATGTAATGAAGAATAAAAGTAAACTGCAAGGCCAAGAGTGCTTCATAGATGACGACATGACGCTAAATGAGAGAGAGATACAAGCAGAACTTAGGAAACTAGCAAGAGAAGAAAAAGAAAAAGGCAACTCTGTAAAGGTGGGCTACCAGAAACTCCAAATAAATGGCAACTGGGTAAACTGGAAGGATCTAGCAACAGCAAAAGCACCTTAAAGGACTCTACCGATGTACACCAAAAACACAAGAACCAGAAGAGAAGTACACAGGAATTGATATTAGCAACCCTAAATGTAAGATCTCTCAGAACCAAAGAAAAAGAACTAGAACTAGAATATGCAATAAGGGATTTGAAATACGACGTCTTAGGGATAAGCGAAATGAAGAAAATATGGAGAAGCAATAATTGAGAGGACGAATGGTGATATTTTAAGCTATATAGGCGAAACCAAAGGGCAAAAAGGAGTGGGCTTCATAGTTAAGAAGTACTTAAAACCAAACATTCAGGAAATCATAGGAATTTCAGAAAGGATCGCCGTATTAATATTACTAAAAAATGGACTGAAAATAACCATCATCCAAGTTTATGCTCCGACAGAGTCGAGCTCTGACCAGGAAATAGAAGACTTTTACGACCTCCTGGACGACACCCTGAATACTTATCGATCGCATAGAAATTTTGTTATGGGGGACTTTAATAGTAAAATTGGGAGACGAGAGCACCAGGATGAAGACCCGATCGGCCCGTACGGCTATGGCACTAGGAACGAGAGAGGCGATAGACTGATTCAGTTCGCACAGGGTCAAAGACTGAAAATAATAAACTCTTTCTATAAGAAAAATCCAGCTAGTAAGTGGACCTGGCGGGCGCCAAATGGCATAACAAAGAATGAAATCGACTTCATTTTAAGCGACACGCTAAGCAATGTGCAGAGTTTCCAGGTAATTAATGGCTTGAAATTTGACACAGATCACAGGATGCTTCGCATGAAAATGATAACTTACAAACAGAGACGACAGAGGAAAACCGCCCCAAGAATGAGAGCCGAAAATGTTAACGACACGAAATATAGGCTCGAACTACAACGAAATTTGGAAACACTGAATCACAATACGGAAAACACAGTACAGGAATATTACACAAATCTGGAAAACTGTATCATGCAAGCAGTAAACAACGCTGCGGAGAAAGACAGGAACAAGAAGAAACGCATTATCCTAAGTGAGAGCACCAAGAAACTGATCGACCAAAGGGAGCATATTAAACCATTTATACACGACTCGCCTAGGAACAGAATAGAATACTCTGAGCTAAACAAACTCACGAAAAGAGAAATCAGAAAGGACCTCCGGGATCACATTTCAAAGGAAGTGAAAACCATAATTGAAAAATCAAAATCTGTGAAGAAAATCAGAAAAGAACTCACGGATGGAAAACATTGGATATTGGGAGTAAAGAACAGAAATGGGAAGAGGATAGCTTCAAGGGCAGAGATAAGTAAGCACGCGACAGATTACTACAGGGACCTATACACATCTACCCTGCCAGCAGAGAACCCAGGCCGGAGACCTCTTCGCAAGAAAGACGATGACGAAGATGTTAGCTTATCCATCC
This sequence comes from Reticulitermes speratus, assembly GCA_021186555.1. Taxonomy (NCBI): domain Eukaryota; kingdom Metazoa; phylum Arthropoda; class Insecta; order Blattodea; family Rhinotermitidae; genus Reticulitermes; species Reticulitermes speratus. The sequence continues at coordinate 22,875 of JAJKFL010000022.1, read as the reverse complement.
TCCCCAGTGAAGTAAGAACGGCAATAATGGAATTGAAGAACGGAAAAATACCAGGAGAGGACGGCATACTAAATGAGTTCATCAAACTTGGCATAGAGGAAATCATACCACCTATTACCCGGTTATTTAACCTGATATTGGATACCGAGGAAGTACCTAAACAATGGAACCTCAGCACGATAATACTTCTCCACAAGAAAGGCCCAAAAGACGACCTAAATAACTATAGACCAATAAGTTTGATGTCAAACCTTTACAAACTTTTCTCGAAAATAATCACGAAGAGACTAACTAAAATTCTTGACGAAAACCAACCGCCGGAGCAGGCAGGATTTCGCTCGGGCTACAGTACAACGGACCATATCCAGACAATAAACCAGATATTTGAAAAAATGGAAGAATATAACCATGAAATACATATTGCCTTTATTGACTACAGAAAGGCCTTCGATTCCGTAGAGCATGAGTGCGTTCTTCAAGCACTGGAAAATCAAGGCATACAGAGCAAATATGTAAGACTTCTTGCATCGATCTATAGGAACAGCTATGCCAAAGTACGAACGGAACTTGAGGGCAGCACATTCAGGCTAGAACGAGGAGTCAAACAAGGGGATCCTCTTTCACCTAAGCTCTTTACTTGCCTTTTAGAGAATCAGTTTCGCAAACTAGATTGGGATAACAAATACGGAATAAGCATCAATGGAAGAAGATTGACCAATCTGAGATTTGCAGACGACATAGTTCTCTTCGCAAAAACTGGGCGCGAATTAGAGAATATGATTCATGACGTAAACAAAGTCAGCAACGAAGTAGGTCTTTCAATGAATCCTAGGAAAACTAAATTGATGACAAATGGAACGGAAGTTGAAATTAAAGTTAACAGAGAAGTATTAGAATATGTAAGGGAGTACACATATTTAGGCCAAATAGTCTCTTTTCATAAGAGTTCAGGGAAAGAAGTAAAAAGAAGAATTGGTCTAGCATGGAACAAATTTTGGAGTCTAAAATTTATTTTATTGGACAAATATATAAGACTATCAACGAAAAGGGAAGTCTTCGAAACCTGTGTGATTCCAGCACTATTGTACGGCTGCCAGACATGGTCTCCCACCTCCAAGGAAAGGAAAATGCTACAAGTCTGCCAGAGGAAAATGGAGAGAAAAATTCTGCGAATATCCATAAAGGACAGAATAAGAAACGAAGATGTCAGGAAAGAGTTAGGCACAAGAGATGGCGTACAAACCGCAGTTCAGCTGAAATGGAAGTGGGGAGGCCACGTATCAAGAATGCATGAATCTAGATGGGCCTATGCAGCGACGATGTGGGACCCCAAGACAGGAAAGAGGAACGTGGGACGACCTAGAACCCGTTGGTCCGCCTTATTCACCGAAATAGTGGGCAGGCAGTGGACACGTGTGGCCAGGAATAGGACTGAATGGAGAAGACTTGAGAAGTCACTAAGAACAGTTCAGACAATATAATTATGTAAACTGTGCAAGCTATGGCAAAATATCAGGCTAGAAGCAGATCATGCTAGAAAAGACTCTAGGATAAAGTCAAACACTAATTGTAAAGAAAATTATGCAAGCTACTTTCTGTGGTAAGTCTCAGTCCCCAACTAGTTTTAACTCATGGCCGCTTGTAATCCAGATCTGGTAGGATCACGTGTTAGTACCCAAAAGCTTGCTAGGACTAGCTCACCTAGCGAGCACTCTCAGAGCTCACCCTGCACATAGCAGGAGGCCTTTGCCCTCATGGGATGTTATAGGCTTATTTTATTTTATTTTTATTTTTTAATATCTACCCCTGTTACGAGTAAAAATATTGTGTCTCATATGTTGAGGAATCAAAAAGAGTGAAATACAACTATGGGGTTCATTAGTATCTTGACAATAGGAATAATGGATACATGTACTAAAATTTAGTTCTCAGACATGGACGTTCCGAGAAAACACATTTGAAATTTTTAAGCGTTTTCAGCCTCCAAAACGATGAATTTAAACAATTCTAATTTTAACCGTATACAAGATTGTTGTTTGTATAAATTTTGGGAAAGGTAAAACCCGAGCCTGTCTAATAGTTTTGTTTACATATGATGTCATTTCTTTGGTTTAAGTTGAAGTAAAAACGAAATTTGCTGATTAAAGCTACATAATATCTACCCCGTTACGAGAAAAATATTGTGTCTCATATGTTCAGGAATCAGAAAGAGTGAAATACAACTATGGCGTTGTTTAGTATCTTGACAATCGGAATAATGGATACGTGTACTAAAATTTAGTTCTTAGACATAGACGTTCGGAGAAAACACATTTGAAATTTTTAAGCTTTTTCAGCCTCCAAAACGATGAATTTAAACAATTCTAACTTTAACCGTATACAAGATTGTTGTTTGTATAAATTTTGGGAAAGGTAAAACCCGAGCCTGTCTAATAGTTTTGTTTACATATGATGTCATTTCTTTGGTTTAAGTTGAAGTAAAAACGAACTTTGCTGATTAAAGCTACATAATATCTACCCCGTTACGAGTAAAAATATTGTGTCTCATATGTTGAGGAATCAGAAAGAGTGAAATACAACTATGGTGTTCTTTAGTAACTTGACAATGGGAATAATGGATACGTGTACTAAAATTTAGTTCTTAGACATAGATGTTCCGAGAAAACTCATTTGAAATTTTTAAGCGTTTTCAGCTTCCAAAACGTTGAATTTTAACAATTCTAACTTTAACCGTAAACAAGATTATTGTTTGTATAAATTTAGGGTAACGTAAAACCCGAGCCTGTCTAATAGTTTTGTATACATATGATGTCATTTCACTGGTTTAAGTTGAAGTAAAAACGAACTTTGCTGATTAAAGCTACATAATATCTACCCCCCTTACGAGTAAAAATATTGACTCATATGTTGAGGAATCAGAAAGAGTGAAATACAATTATGGCGTTCTTTAGTATCTTCACAATAGGAATAACGGATACGTGTACTAAAATTTAGTTCTTAGACATAGACGTTCCGAGAAAACACATTTGAAATTTTTAAGCGTTTTCAGCGTCCAAAACGATGAATTTAAACAATTCTAATTTTAACCGTATACAAGATTGTTGTTTGTATAAATTTTGGGGAAGGTAAAACCCGAGCCTGTCTAATAGTTTTGTTTACATATGATGTCATTTCTTTGGTTTAAGTTGAAGTAAAAACGAAATTTGCTGATTAAAGCTACATAATATCTACCCCGTTACGAGAAAAATATTGTGTCTCATATGTTCAAGAATCAGAAAGAGTGAAATACAACTATGGCGTTCTTTAGTATCTTGACAATCGGAATAATAGATACGTGTACTAAAATTTAGTTCTTAGACATAGACGTTCGGAGAAAACACATTTGAAATTTTTAAGCGTTTTCAGACTCCAAAACGATGAATTTAAACAATTCTAACTTTAACCGTATACAAGATTGTTGTTTGTCTAAATTTTGGGAAAGGTAAAACCCGAGCCTGTCTAATAGTTTTGTTTACATATGAAGTCATTTCTTTGGTTTAAGTTGAAGTAAAAACGAACTTTGCTGATTAAAGCTACATAATATCTACCCCGTTACGAGTAAAAATATTGTGTCTCATATGTTGAGGAATCAGAAAGAGTGAAATACAAGTATGGCGTTTCTTTAGTAACTTGACAATGGGAATAATGGATACGTGTACTAAAATTTAGTTCTTAGACATAGACGTTCCGAGAAAACTCATTTCAAATTTTTAAGCGTTTTCAGCTTCCAAAACGTTGAATTTTAACAATTCTAATTTTAACCGTAAACATGATTATTGTTTGTATAAATTTAGGGTAAGGTAAAACCCGAGCCTGTCTAATAGTTTTGTTTACATATGATGTCATTTCGTTGGTTTAAGTTGAAGTAAAAACGAACTTTGCTGATTAAAGTTACATAATATCTACCCCCCTTACAAGTAAAAATATTGTGTCTCATATGTTAAGGAATCTGAAAGAGTGAAATACAACTATGGCGTTCTTTAGTAACTTGACAATGGGAATAATGGATACGTGTAGTAAAATTTAGTTCTTAGACATAGACGTTCCGAGAAAACTCATTTGAAATTTTTAAGCGTTTTCAGCTTCCAAAACGTTGAATTTTAACAATTCTAACTTTAACCGTAAACAAGATTATTGTTTGTATAAATTTAGGGAAAGGTAAAACCCGAGCCTGTCTAATAGTTTTGTATACATATGATGTCATTTCATTGGTTTAAGTTGAAGTAAAAACGAACTTTTATGATTAAAGCTACATATGTGACAGAGGAGTGGGTAAGGAGTGTGTAGTCAGGAATCGAGCAGTGTAAGTAGCAAGTAATAAGTGGTAGAACGGAAAAATCAGTGATCTTACGAGCTATAAATGACAACGGGAAGAGCAAGTACCTCTACAGATATTGGTGAGTAGGAATTCGAACTGAAAGTGCCCTAACGAATATTACATATCTTAAAACAAATCAATTTTGAGGTTAGGAAGAGCTAACAAAACAACTGAAGAGCGCTTCCAGAGTAGCCAACCCAGGTCGGAACACCACACGTCGGAAGTGACGAAACGGAAGGCCCCAGTGAACTCAAGTGGAAACCCCCAGAACTACCGTAAGGGACTGTATCCTCTCTGTGCGTGGCGACACCGTGGGGGAGAGACTAGGACGCTGAGGAGAGAGAACGGAGTAGTACGGACCAGCAAGAGGCAAATTGAGGAGCAGAGATCGAAACTGTCAACATGAAGCCGTCACCAAGTAACATACCAAAGCGCGCTATCAGAACAAAGGACAAAAAAGTCGACAATGCAATTGGATCACCGAAACCAACAGAGACAACTGAGGCAACTAAAGACAAAGACTCGGACATTAAGTCATTGCTATCCGAGATTCTACTGGAGGTAAAGAACCTCAAAAAACAGAGTGAGGAATTTAGAACAGAAACGAAGAAGGAAATTCTGGACCTCAAAAATGAAATAAAGGCACGAGACGAAAATTGGGAGACGAAATACAACTCTCTAGATTCAAAAATAAGCAACGTCGAAAATAGGACGGATGAGAGCATTAGGCATCTAGTGGATAAAATCAAGTACTTGGAAGTAGCGGACGAGCGTCGAGCCAAAAGAGAAAAGAAAAACAACGTGATCATTAAGAGCAATGGAATGGGCACAGACAACCAGGAGTCGTTGAATATGAAGGTCAAAGACGTATTGAGTAAGATTGAGGCAAACACGGCCTTCAGAAAAGCAACCTTTATCGGAAAGGATAAAAACAACAGAGATATCGTAAGAGTTGAACTTAATACATTCGAAGAGAAAATAAATGTAATGAAGAATAAAAGTAAACTGCAAGGCCAAGAGTGCTTCATAGATGACGACATGACGCTAAATGAGAGAGAGATACAAGCAGAACTTAGGAAACTAGCAAGAGAAGAAAAAGAAAAAGGCAACTCTGTAAAGGTGGGCTACCAGAAACTCCAAATAAATGGCAACTGGGTAAACTGGAAGGATCTAGCAACAGCAAAAGCACCTTAAAGGACTCTACCGATGTACACCAAAAACACAAGAACCAGAAGAGAAGTACACAGGAATTGATATTAGCAACCCTAAATGTAAGATCTCTCAGAACCAAAGAAAAAGAACTAGAACTAGAATATGCAATAAGGGATTTGAAATACGACGTCTTAGGGATAAGCGAAATGAGAAAATATGGAGAAGCAATAATTGAGAGGACGAATGGTGATATTTTAAGCTATATAGGCGAAACCAAAGGGCAAAAAGGAGTGGGCTTCATAGTTAAGAAGTACTTAAAACCAAACATTCAGGAAATCATAGGAATTTCAGAAAGGATCGCCGTATTAATATTACTAAAAAATGGACTGAAAATAACCATCATCCAAGTTTATGCTCCGACAGAGTCGAGCTCTGACCAGGAAATAGAAGACTTTTACGACCTCCTGGACGACACCCTGAATACTTATCGATCGCATAGAAATTTTGTTATGGGGGACTTTAATAGTAAAATTGGGAGACGAGAGCACCAGGATGAAGACCCGATCGGCCCGTACGGCTATGGCACTAGGAACGAGAGAGGCGATAGACTGATTCAGTTCGCACAGGGTCAAAGACTGAAAATAATAAACTCTTTCTATAAGAAAAATCCAGCTAGTAAGTGGACCTGGCGGGCGCCAAATGGCATAACAAAGAATGAAATCGACTTCATTTTAAGCGACACGCTAAGCAATGTGCAGAGTTTCCAGGTAATTAATGGCTTGAAATTTGACACAGATCACAGGATGCTTCGCATGAAAATGATAACTTACAAACAGAGACGACAGAGGAAAACCGCCCCAAGAATGAGAGCCGAAAATGTTAACGACACGAAATATAGGCTCGAACTACAACGAAATTTGGAAACACTGAATCACAATACGGAAAACACAGTACAGGAATATTACACAAATCTGGAAAACTGTATCATGCAAGCAGTAAACAACGCTGCGGAGAAAGACAGGAACAAGAAGAAACGCATTATCCTAAGTGAGAGCACCAAGAAACTGATCGACCAAAGGGAGCATATTAAACCATTTATACACGACTCGCCTAGGAACAGAATAGAATACTCTGAGCTAAACAAACTCACGAAAAGAGAAATCAGAAAGGACCTCCGGGATCACATTTCAAAGGAAGTGAAAACCATAATTGAAAAATCAAAATCTGTGAAGAAAATCAGAAAAGAACTCACGGATGGAAAACATTGGATATTGGGAGTAAAGAACAGAAATGGGAAGAGGATAGCTTCAAGGGCAGAGATAAGTAAGCACGCGACAGATTACTACAGGGACCTATACACATCTACCCTGCCAGCAGAGAACCCAGGCCGGAGACCTCTTCGCAAGAAAGACGATGACGAAGATGTTAGCTTATCCATCCTCCCCAGTGAAGTAAGAACGGCAATAATGGAATTGAAGAACGGAAAAATACCAGGAGAGGACGGCATACTAAATGAGTTCATCAAACTTGGCATAGAGGAAATCATACCACCTATTACCCGGTTATTTAACCTGATATTGGATACCGAGGAAGTACCTAAACAATGGAACCTCAGCACGATAATACTTCTCCACAAGAAAGGCCCAAAAGACGACCTAAATAACTATAGACCAATAAGTTTGATGTCAAACCTTTACAAACTTTTCTCGAAAATAATCACGAAGAGACTAACTAAAATTCTTGACGAAAACCAACCGCCGGAGCAGGCAGGATTTCGCTCGGGCTACAGTACAACGGACCATATCCAGACAATAAACCAGATATTTGAAAAAATGGAAGAATATAACCATGAAATACATATTGCCTTTATTGACTACAGAAAGGCCTTCGATTCCGTAGAGCATGAGTGCGTTCTTCAAGCACTGGAAAATCAAGGCATACAGAGCAAATATGTAAGACTTCTTGCATCGATCTATAGGAACAGCTATGCCAAAGTACGAACGGAACTTGAGGGCAGCACATTCAGGCTAGAACGAGGAGTCAAACAAGGGGATCCTCTTTCACCTAAGCTCTTTACTTGCCTTTTAGAGAATCAGTTTCGCAAACTAGATTGGGATAACAAATACGGAATAAGCATCAATGGAAGAAGATTGACCAATCTGAGATTTGCAGACGACATAGTTCTCTTCGCAAAAACTGGGCGCGAATTAGAGAATATGATTCATGACGTAAACAAAGTCAGCAACGAAGTAGGTCTTTCAATGAATCCTAGGAAAACTAAATTGATGACAAATGGAACGGAAGTTGAAATTAAAGTTAACAGAGAAGTATTAGAATATGTAAGGGAGTACACATATTTAGGCCAAATAGTCTCTTTTCATAAGAGTTCAGGGAAAGAAGTAAAAAGAAGAATTGGTCTAGCATGGAACAAATTTTGGAGTCTAAAATTTATTTTATTGGACAAATATATAAGACTATCAACGAAAAGGGAAGTCTTCGAAACCTGTGTGATTCCAGCACTATTGTACGGCTGCCAGACATGGTCTCCCACCTCCAAGGAAAGGAAAATGCTACAAGTCTGCCAGAGGAAAATGGAGAGAAAAATTCTGCGAATATCCATAAAGGACAGAATAAGAAACGAAGATGTCAGGAAAGAGTTAGGCACAAGAGATGGCGTACAAACCGCAGTTCAGCTGAAATGGAAGTGGGGAGGCCACGTATCAAGAATGCATGAATCTAGATGGGCCTATGCAGCGACGATGTGGGACCCCAAGACAGGAAAGAGGAACGTGGGACGACCTAGAACCCGTTGGTCCGCCTTATTCACCGAAATAGTGGGCAGGCAGTGGACACGTGTGGCCAGGAATAGGACTGAATGGAGAAGACTTGAGAAGTCACTAAGAACAGTTCAGACAATATAATTATGTAAACTGTGCAAGCTATGGCAAAATATCAGGCTAGAAGCAGATCATGCTAGAAAAGACTCTAGGATAAAGTCAAACACTAATTGTAAAGAAAATTATGCAAGCTACTTTCTGTGGTAAGTCTCAGTCCCCAACTAGTTTTAACTCATGGCCGCTTGTAATCCAGATCTGGTAGGATCACGTGTTAGTACCCAAAAGCTTGCTAGGACTAGCTCACCTAGCGAGCACTCTCAGAGCTCACCCTGCACATAGCAGGAGGCCTTTGCCCTCATGGGATGTTATAGGCTTATTTTATTTTATTTTTATTTTTTAATATCTACCCCTGTTACGAGTAAAAATATTGTGTCTCATATGTTGAGGAATCAAAAAGAGTGAAATACAACTATGGGGTTCATTAGTATCTTGACAATAGGAATAATGGATACATGTACTAAAATTTAGTTCTCAGACATGGACGTTCCGAGAAAACACATTTGAAATTTTTAAGCGTTTTCAGCCTCCAAAACGATGAATTTAAACAATTCTAATTTTAACCGTATACAAGATTGTTGTTTGTATAAATTTTGGGAAAGGTAAAACCCGAGCCTGTCTAATAGTTTTGTTTACATATGATGTCATTTCTTTGGTTTAAGTTGAAGTAAAAACGAAATTTGCTGATTAAAGCTACATAATATCTACCCCGTTACGAGAAAAATATTGTGTCTCATATGTTCAGGAATCAGAAAGAGTGAAATACAACTATGGCGTTGTTTAGTATCTTGACAATCGGAATAATGGATACGTGTACTAAAATTTAGTTCTTAGACATAGACGTTCGGAGAAAACACATTTGAAATTTTTAAGCTTTTTCAGCCTCCAAAACGATGAATTTAAACAATTCTAACTTTAACCGTATACAAGATTGTTGTTTGTATAAATTTTGGGAAAGGTAAAACCCGAGCCTGTCTAATAGTTTTGTTTACATATGATGTCATTTCTTTGGTTTAAGTTGAAGTAAAAACGAACTTTGCTGATTAAAGCTACATAATATCTACCCCGTTACGAGTAAAAATATTGTGTCTCATATGTTGAGGAATCAGAAAGAGTGAAATACAACTATGGTGTTCTTTAGTAACTTGACAATGGGAATAATGGATACGTGTACTAAAATTTAGTTCTTAGACATAGATGTTCCGAGAAAACTCATTTGAAATTTTTAAGCGTTTTCAGCTTCCAAAACGTTGAATTTTAACAATTCTAATTTTAACCGTAAACATGATTATTGTTTGTATAAATTTAGGGTAAGGTAAAACCCGAGCCTGTCTCTTAGTTTTGTTTACATATGATGTCATTTCGTTGGTTTAAGTTGAAGTAAAAACGAACTTTGCTGATTAAAGCTACATAATATCTACCCCTGTTACGATTAAAAATATTGTGTCTCATATGTTGAGGAATCAGAAAGACTGAAATACAACTATGGCGTTCTTTAGTATCTTGACAATAAGAATAATGGATACATGTACTAAAATTTAGTTCTTAGACACAGACGTTCCGAGAAAACTCATTTGAATTATTTAAGCGTTTTCAGCTTCCAAAACGTTGAATTTTAACAATTCTAACTTTAACCGTAAACAAGATTATTGTTTGTATAAATTTAGGGTAACGTAAAACCCGAGCCTGTCTAATAGTTTTGTATACATATGATGTCATTTCACTGGTTTAAGTTGAAGTAAAAACGAACTTTGCTGATTAAAGCTACATAATATCTACCCCCCTTACGAGTAAAAATATTGACTCATATGTTGAGGAATCAGAAAGAGTGAAATACAATTATGGCGTTCTTTAGTATCTTCACAATAGGAATAACGGATACGTGTACTAAAATTTAGTTCTTAGACACAGACGTTCCGAGAAAACTCATTTAAAATTTTTAAGCGTTTTCAGCCTCCAAAAAGATGAATTTAAACAATTCTAACTTTAACCGTATACAAGATAGTTGTTTGTAAAAATTTTTGGGAAAGGTAAAACCCGAGCCTGTCAAATAGTTTTGTATACATATGATGTCATTTCATTGGTTTAAGTTGAAGTAAAAACGAACTTTGCTGATTAAACCTACATAATATCTACCCCCGTTAAGAGTAAAAATATTGTGTCTCATATGTTGAGGAATCAGAAGGAGTGAAATACAACTATGGCGTTCTTTAGTAACTTGACAATGGGAATAATGGATACGTGTACTAAAATTTAGTTCTTAGACATAGACGTTCCGAGAAAACTCATTTGAAATTTTTAAGCCTTTTCAGCTTCCAAAACATTGAATTTTAACAATTCTAACTTTAACCGTAAACAAGATTATTGTTTGTATAAATTTAGGGTAAGGTAAAACCCGAGCCTGTCTAATAGTTTTGTATACATATGATGTCATTTTATTGGTTTAAGTTGAAGTAAAAACGAACATTGCTGATTAAAGTTACATAATATCTACCCCCCTTACGAGTAAAAATATTTTGTCTCATATGTTGAGGAATCTGAAAGAGTGAAATACAACTATGGCGACCTTTAGTATCTTGACAATGGGAATAATGGATACGTGTACTAAAATTTAGTTCTTAGACATAGACGTTCCGAGAAAACTCATTTGAAATTTTTAAGCGTTTTCAGCTTCTAATACGCTGAATTGAAACAATTCTAACTTTAATCGTAAACAAGATTATTGTTTCTATAAATTTAGGGAAAGGTAAAACCCGAGTCTGTCTAATAGTGTTGTATTAATATGATGTCATTTCTTTGGTTTAAGTTGAAGTAAAAACGAACTTTGCTGATTAAAGATACATAATATCTACCCCCGTTACGAGTAAAAATATTGTGTCTCATATGTTGAGGAATCAGAAAGAGTGAAATACAACTATGGGGTTCATTCGTATCTTGACAATAGGAATAATGGATACATGTACTAAAATTTAGTTCTCAGACATGGACGTTCCGAGAAAACACATTTGAAATTTTTAAGCGTTTTCAGCCTCCAAAACGATGAATTTAAACAATTCTAATTTTAACCGTATACAAGATTGTTGTTTGTATAAATTTTGGGAAAGGTAAAACCCGAGCCTGTCTAATAGTTTGTTTACATATGATGTCATTTCTTTGGTGTAAGTTGAAGTAAAAACGAACTTTGCTGATTAAAGCTACATAATATCTACCCCGTTACGAGTAAAAATATTGTGTCTCAAATGTTGAGGAATCAGAAAGAGTGAAATACAACTATGGCGTTCTTTAGTATCTTGACAATAGGAATAATGGATACGTGTACTAAAATTTAGTTCTTAGACATAGACGTTCGGAGAAACACATTTGAATTTTTAAGCGTTTTCAGCCTCCAAAACGTGAATTTAACAATTCTAACTTTAACCGTAACAAGATTGTTGTTTGTATAAATTTGGGAAAGGTAAAACCGAGCCTGTCTAATAGTTTTGTTACATATGATGTCATTTCTTGGTTTAAGTTGAAGTAAAAACGAACTTTGCTGATTAAAGCTACATAATATCTACCCGTTACGAGTAAAAATATTGTGTCTCATATGTGAGGAATCAGAAAGAGTGAAATACAATATGGCGTTCTTTAGTAACTTGACAATGGGAATAAGGATACGTGTACTAAAATTTAGTTCTTAGACATAGACGTTCGAGAAAACTCATTTAAATTTTAAGCGTTTTCAGCTTCCAAAACGTGAATTTAACAATTCTAATTTTAACCGTAAACAAGATTATTGTTTGTATAAATTTGGGTAAGGTAAAACCCGAGCCTGTCTTAGTTTTGTTTACATATGATGTCATTTCTTGGTTTAAGTTGAAGTAAAAACGAACTTTGCTGATTAAAGCTACATAATATCTACCCGTTACGATTAAAAATATTGTGTCTCATATGTTGAGGAATCAGAAAGATGAAATACAACTATGGCGTTCTTTAGTATCTTGACAATAGAATAATGGATACTGTACTAAAATTTAGTTCTTAGACAAGACGTTCCGAGAAAACTCATTTGAATTTTTAAGCGTTTTCAGCTTCCAAAACGTGAATTTTAACAATTCTAACTTTAACCGTAAACAAGATTATTGTTTGTATAAATTTAGGGTAAGTAAAACCCGAGCCTGTCTATAGTTTTGTATACATATGATGTCATTTCATGGTTTAAGTTGAAGTAAAAACGAACTTTGCTGATTAAAGCTACATAATATCTACCCCCCTTACGAGTAAAAATATTGACTCATATGTTGAGGAATCAGAAAGAGTGAAATACAACTATGGCGTTCTGTATCTACAAAGAATAAGGTACGTGTACTAAATTTAGTTCTTAGACAAGACGTTCCGAGAAAACTCATTAAATTTAAGCGTTTTCAGCCTCAAAAAGTGATTTAAACAATTCTAACTTTAACCGTATACAAGATAGTTGTTTGTAAATTTTGGGAAAGGTAACCCGAGCCGTCAAATAGTTGTAACATAGAGTCATTTCATTGGTTTAGTTGAAGTAAAAACGAACTTTGCTGATTAAACCTACATAATATTACCCCGTTAGAGTAAAAATGTGTCTCATATGTTGAGGAATCGAGAGTGAATACAATATGCGTTCTTTAGTACTGACAATGGAATAATGGATACGTGTCTAAAATTTAGTTCTTAGACATAGACGTTCCGAGAAAACTATTTAAATTTAGCCTTTTCAGCTTCCAAAACGTTGAATTTAACAATTCTAACTTAACCGTAAACAAGATTATTGTTTGTATAAATTTAGGTAAGGTAAAACCCGACCTGTCTAATAGTTTTGTATACATATGATGTCATTTCTTGGTTTAAGTTGAAGTAAAAACGAACTGCTGATTAAATTACATAATATCTACCCCCTTACGAGTAAAAATATTTTGTCTCATATGTTGAGGAATCTGAAAGAGTGAAATACAACTATGGGCCTTTAGTATCTTGACAATGGAATAATGGATACGTGTACTAAAATTTAGTTCTTAGACATAGACGTTCCGAGAAAACTATTTGAAATTTTTAAGCGTTTTCAGCTTCCAAAACGTTGAATTTAAACAATTCTAACTTTAACCGTAAACAAGATTATTGTTTGTATAAATTTTAGGGTAAGGTAAAACCCGAGCCTGTCTAATAGTTTTGTTTACATATGATGTCATTTCTTGGTTTAAGTTGAAGTAAAAACGAACTTTGCTGATTAAAGCTACATAATATCTACCCCGTTACGAGTAAAAATATTGTGTCTCATATGTTGAGGAATCAGAAAGAGTGAAATACAACTATGGCGTTCTTTAGTATCTTGACAATAGGAATAATGGATACGTGTACTAAAATTTAGTTCTTAGACATAGACGTTCCGAGAAAAACCATTTGAAATTTTTAAGCGTTTTCAGCTTCCAAAACGTGAATTTAAACAATTCTAATTTAACCGTAAACAGATTATTGTTTGTATAAATTTTAGGGAAGGTAAAACCCGAGCCTGTCTAATAGTTTTGTTTACATATGATGTCATTTCTTTGGTTTAAGTTGAAGTAAAAACGAACTTTGCTGATTAAAGCTACATAATATCTACCCCGTTACGAGTAAAAATATTGTGTCTCATATGTTGAGGAATCAGAAAGAGTGAAATACAACTATGGCGTTCTTTAGTATCTTGACAATGGAATAATGGATACGTGTACTAAAATTTAGTTCTTAGACATAGACGTTCCGAGAAAAACTCATTTGAAATTTTTAAGCGTTTTCAGCTTCCAAAACGTGAATTTTAAAACAATTCTAACTTTAACCGTAAAAAGATTATTGTTTGTATAAATTTAGGGAAGGTAAAACCCGAGCCTGTCTAATAGTTTTGTTTACATATGATGTCATTTCTTTGGTTTAAGTTGAAGTAAAAACGAACTTTGCTGATTAAAGCTACATAATATCTACCCCTGTTACGAGTAAAATATTGTGTCTCATATGTTGAGGAATCAGAAAGAGTGAAATACAACTATGGCGTTCTTTAGTATCTTGACAATAGGAATAATGGATACGTGTACTAAAATTTAGTTCTTAGACATAGACGTTCCGAGAAAACACATTTGAAATTTTTAAGCGTTTTCAGCTTCCAAAACGTGAATTTAACAAATTCTAACTTTTAACCGTAAACAAGATTATTGTTTTATAAATTTAGGGAAAGGTAAAACCCGAGCCTGTCTAATAGTTTTGTTTACATATGATGTCATTTCTTTGGTTTAAGTTGAAGTAAAAACGAACTTTGCTGATTAAAGCTACATAATATCTACCCCGTTACGAGTAAAAATATTGTGTCTCATATGTTGAGGAATCAGAAAGAGTGAAATACAACTATGGCGTTCTTTAGTATCTTGACAATAGGAATAATGGATACGTGTACTAAAATTTAGTTCTTAGACATAGACGTTCCGAGAAAACTATTTGAAATTTTTAAGCGTTTTCAGCTTCCAAAACGTTGAATTTTAAACAATTCTAACTTTAACCGTAAACAAGATTATTGTTTGTATAAATTTAGGGTAAGGTAAAACCCGAGCCTGTCTAATAGTTTTGTATACATATGATGTCATTTCATTGGTTTAAGTTGAAGTAAAAACGAACTTTGCTGATTAAAGCTACATAATATCTACCCCCCTTACGAGTAAAATATTGTGTCTCATATGTTGAGGAATCAGAAAGAGTGAAATACAACTATGGCGTTCTTTAGTATCTTGACAATAGGAATAATGGATACGTGTACTAAAATTTAGTTCTTAGACATAGACGTTCCGAGAAAACTCATTTGAAATTTTTAAGCGTTTTCAGCTTCCAAAACGATGAATTTAAACAATTCTAACTTTAACCGTAAACAAGATTTTGTTTGTATAAATTTGGGAAAGGTAAAACCCGAGCCTGTCTAATAGTTTTGTTTACATATGATGTCATTTCTTTGGTTTAAGTTGAAGTAAAAACGAACTTTGCTGATTAAAGCTACATAATATCTACCCCGTTACGAGTAAAAATATTGTGTCTCATATGTTGAGGAATCAGAAAGAGTGAAATACAACTATGGCGTTCTTTAGTACTTGACAATGGGAATAATGGATACGTGTACTAAAATTTAGTTCTTAGACATAGACGTTCCGAGAAAACTCATTTGAAATTTTTAAGCGTTTTCAGCTTCCAAAACGTTGAATTTTAACAATTCTAACTTTTAACCGTAAACAAGATTATTGTTTGTATAAATTTAGGGTAAGGTAAAACCCGAGCCTGTCTAATAGTTTTGTTTACATATGATGTCATTTCTTGGTTTAAGTTGAAGTAAAAACGAACTTTGCTGATTAAAGCTACATAATATCTACCCCCGTTACGAGTAAAAATATTGTGTCTCATATGTTGAGGAATCAGAAAGAGTGAAATACAACTATGGCGTTCTTTAGTTATCTTGACAATCGGAATAATGGATACGTGTACTAAAATTTAGTTCTTAGACATAGACGTTCCGAGAAAACCATTTGAAATTTTTAAGCGTTTTCAGCTTCAAAACGTGAATTTAAACAATTCTAACTTTAACGTAAACAAGATTATTGTTTCTCTAAATTTTAGGGAAGGTAAAACCCGAGTCTGTCTATTAGTGTTGTATACATATGATGTCATTTCTTTGGTTTAAGTTGAAGTAAAAACGAACTTTGCTGATTAAAGCTACATAATATCTACCCCCGTTACGAGTAAAAATATTGTGTCTATATGTTGAGGAATCAGAAAGAGTGAAATACAACTATGGCGTTCTTTAGTATCTTGACAATAGGAATAATGGATACGTGTACTAAAATTTAGTTCTTAGACATAGACGTTCCGAGAAAAACTCATTTGAAATTTTTAAGCGTTTTCAGCTTCCAAAACGTTGAATTTAAACAATTCTAACTTTAACCGTAAACAAGATTATTGTTTTATAAATTTAGGGTAAGGTAAAACCCGAGCCTGTCTAATAGTTTTGTTTACATATGATGTCATTTCTTGGTTTAAGTTGAAGTAAAAACGAACTTTGCTGATTAAAGCTACATAATATCTACCCCGTTACGAGTAAAAATATTGTGTCTCATATGTTGAGGAATCAGAAAGAGTGAAATACAACTATGGCGTTCTTTAGTATCTTGACAATAGGAATAATGGATACGTGTACTAAAATTTAGTTCTTAGACATAGGACGTTCCGAGAAAACTCATTTGAAATTTTTAAGCGTTTTCAGCTCCAAAACGTGAATTTAAACAATTCTAACTTTAACCGTAATACAAGATTGTTGTTTGTATAAATTTTGGGAAAGGTAAAACCCGAGCCTGTCTAATAGTTTTGTTTTACATATGATGTCATTTCGTTGGTTTAAGTTGAAGTAAAAACGAACTTTGCTGATTAAAGTTACATAATATCTACCCCCCTTACAAAGTAAAAATATTGTGTCTCATATGTTAAGGAATCTGAAAGAGTGAAATACAACTATGGCGTTCTTTAGTAACTTGACAATGGGAATAATGGATACGTGTACTAAAATTTATTTCTTAGACATAGACGTTCCGAGAAAACTCATTTGAAATTTTTAAGCGTTTTCAGCTTCCAAAACGTTGAATTTTAACAATTCTAACTTTAACCGTGAACAAGATTATTGTTTGTATAAATTTAGGTAAAGGTAAAACCCGAGCCTGTCTAATAGTTTTGTATACATATGATATCATTTCATTGGTTTAAGTTGAAGAAAAAACGAACTTTTATGATTAAAGCTACATAATATCTACCCCCCTTACGAGTAAAAATATTGTGTCTCATATGTTGAGGAATCAGAAAGAGTGAAATACAACTAAGTCGTTCTTTACTATCTTGACAATAGGAATAATGGATACGTGTACTAAAATTTAGTTCTTAGACATAGACGTTCCGAGAAAACACATTTGAAATTTTTAAGCGTTTTCAGCTTCTAAAACGCTGAAATAAAACAATTCTAACTTTAAACGTAAACAAGATTATTGTTTCTATAAATTTAGGGAAAGGTAAAACCCGAGTCTGTCTAATAGTGTTGTATACATATGATGTCATTTCTTTGGTTTAAGTTGAAGTAAAAACGAACTTTGCTGATTAAAGATACATAATATCTACCCCCGTTACGATTAAAAATATTGTGTCTCATATGTTGAGGAATCAGAAAGAGTGAAATACAACTATGGCGTTGTTTAGTATCTTGACATTAGGAATAATGGATACGTGTTCTAAAATATAGTTCTTAGAAATAGACGTTCCGAGAAAACTTATTTGAAATTTTTAAGCGTTTTCAGCTTCCAAAACGTTGAATTTTAACTATTCTAACATTAACCGTAAACAAGATCATTGTTTGTATAAATTTAGGGTAAGGTAAAACCCGAGTCTGTAAAATAGTTTTGTATACATATGATGTCATTTCATTGGTTTAAGTTGAAGTAAAAACGAACTTTGCTGATTAAAGCTACATAATATCTACCTCCCTTACGAGTAAAAATATTGTGTCTCATGCGTTGAGGAATCAGAAAGAGTGAAATACAACTATGGCGTTCTTTAGTATCTTGACAATAGGAATAATGGATACATGTACTAAAATTTAGTTCTCAGACATGGACGTTCCGAGAAAACACATTTGAAATTTTTAAGCGTTTTCAGCCTCCAAAACGATGAATTTAAACAATTCTAATTTTAACCGTATACAAGATTGTTGTTTGTATAAATTTTGGGAAAGGTAAAACCCGAGCCTGTCTAATAGTTTTGTTTACATATGATGTCATTTCTTTGGTTTAAGTTGAAGTAAAAACGAAATTTGCTGATGAAAGCTACATAATATCTACCCCGTTACGAGAAAAATATTGTGTCTCATATGTTCAGGAATCAGAAAGAGTGAAATACAACTATGGCGTTCTTTAGTATCTTGACAATCGGAATAATGGATACGTGTACTAAAATTTAGTTCTTAGACATAGACGTTCGGATAAAACACATTTGAAATTTTTAAGCGTTTTCAGCCTCCAAAACGATGAATTTAAACAATTCTAACTTTAATTGTATACAAGATTGTTGTTTGTATAAATTTTGGGAAAGGTAAAACCCGAGCCTGTCTAATAGTTTTGTTTACATATGATTTCATTTCTTTGGTTTAAGTTGAAGTAAAAACGAACTTTGCTGATTAAAGCTACATAATATCTACCCCGTTACGAGTAAAAATTTTGTGTCTCATATGTTGAGGAATCAGAAAGAGTGAAATACAACTATGGTGTTCTTTAGTAACTTGACAATGGGAATAATGGATACGTGTACTAAAATTTAGTTCTTAGACATAGATGTTCCGAGAAAACTCATTTGAAATTTTTAAGCGTTTTCAGCTTCCAAAACGTTGAATTTTAACAATTCTAATTTTAACCGTAAACATGATTATTGTTTGTATAAATTTAGGGTAAGGTAAAACCCGAGCCTGTAAAATAGTTTTGTATACATATGATGTCATTTCATTGGTTTAAGTTGAAGTAAAAACGAACTTTGCTGATTAAAGCTACATAATATCTACCCCCCTTACGAGTAAAAATATTGTGTCTCATGTGTTGAGGAATCAGAAAGAGTGAAATACAACTATGGCGTTCTTTAGTATCTTGACAATAAGGAATAATGGATACATGTACTAAAATTTAGTTCTTAGACATAGACGTTCCGAGAAAAACATTTGAAATTTTAAGCGTTTTCAGCTTCAAAACGTTGAATTTAAACAATTCTAACTTTAACCGTAAACAAGATTATTGTTTTTAAATTTAGGGAAAGGTAAACCCGAGCCTGTCTAATAGTTTTGTATACATATGATGTCATTTCATTGGTTTAAGTTGAAGTAAAAACGAACTTTGCTGATTAAAGCTACATAATATCTACCCCCGTTACGAGTAAAAATATTGTGTCTCATATGTTGAGGAATCAGAAAGAGTGAAATACAACTATGGCGTTCTTTAGTATCTTGACAATAGGAATAATGGATACGTGTACTAAAATTTAGTTCTTAGACATAGACGTTCCGAGAAAACACATTTGAAATATTTAAGCGTTTTCAGCTTCCAAAACGTGAATTTTAAAACAATTCTAACTTTAACCGTAACAAGATTTGTGTTTGTATAAATTTAGGGAAAGGTAAAACCCGAGCCTGTCTAATAGTTTTGTATACATATGATGTCATTTCTTTGGTTTAAGTTGAAGTAAAAACGAACTTTGCTGATTAAAGCTACATAATATCTACCCCGTTACGAGTAAAAATATTGTGTCTCATATGTTGAGGAATCAGAAAGAGTGAAATACAACTATGGCGTTCTTTAGTATCTTGACAATAGGAATAATGGATACGTGTACTAAAATTTAGTTCTTAGACATAGACGTTCCGAGAAAACTATTTGAAATTTTTAAGCGTTTTCAGCTTCCAAAACGATGAATTTAAACAATTCTAATTTTAACCGTATAACAGATTGTTGTTTGTATAAATTTAGGGAAAGGTAAAACCCGAGCCTGTCTAATAGTTTTGTTTACATATGATGTCATTTCTTGGTTTAAGTTGAAGTAAAAACGAACTTTGCTGATTAAAGCTACATAATATCTACCCCTTACGAGAAAAATATATGTGTCTCATATGTTGAGGAATCAGAAAGAGTGAAATACAACTATGGCGTTCTTTAGTAACTTGACAATGGAATAATGGATACGTGTACTAAAATTTAGTTCTTAGACATAGACGTTCCGAGAAAACTCATTTGAAATTTTTAAGCGTTTTCAGCTTCCAAAACGTTGAATTTTAACAATTCTAATTTTAAACCGTAACAAGATTATTGTTTGTATAAATTTAGGGTAAGGTAAAACCCGAGCCTGTCTAATAGTTTTGTTTACATATGATGTCATTTCTTGGTTTAAGTTGAAGTAAAAACGAACTTTGCTGATTAAAGCTACATAATATCTACCCCCTTACGAGTAAAAATATTGTGTCTCATATGTTGAGGAATCAGAAAGAGTGAAATACAACTATGGCGTTCTTAGTATCTTGACAATGGAATAATGGATACGTGTACTAAAATTTAGTTCTTAGACATAGACGTTCCGAGAAAACACATTTGAAATTTTTAAGCGTTTTCAGCTTCTAAAACGCTGAATTGAAACAATTCTAACTTTAATCGTAAACAAGATTATTGTTTCTATAAATTTAGGGAAAGTAAAACCCGAGTCTGTCTAATAGTGTTGTATACATATGATGTCATTTCTTTGGTTTAAGTTGAAGTAAAAACGAACTTTGCTGATTAAAGCTACATAATATCTACCCCCGTTACGAGTAAAAATATTGTGTCTCATATGTTGAGGAATCAGAAAGAGTGAAATACAACTATGGCGTTCTTTAGTATCTTGACAATAGGAATAATGGATACGTGTACTAAAATTTAGTTCTTAGACATAGACGTTCCGAGAAAACACATTTGAAATTTTTAAGCGTTTTCAGCTTCCAAAACGTGAATTTAAACAATTCTAACTTTAACCGTAAACAAGATTATTGTTTTATAAATTTAGGGAAGGTAAAACCCGAGCCTGTCTAATAGTTTTGTTTACATATGATGTCATTTCTTGGTTTAAGTTGAAGTAAAAACGAACTTTGCTGATTAAAGCTACATAATATCTACCCCGTTACGAGTAAAAATATTGTGTCTCATATGTTGAGGAATCAGAAAGAGTGAAATACAACTATGGCGTTCTTTAGTATCTTGACAATAGGAATAATGGATACGTGTACTAAAATTTAGTTCTTAGACATAGACGTTCGAGAAAACCATTTGAAATTTTAAGCGTTTTCAGCTTCCAAAACGTGAATTTTAAACAATTCTAATTTAACCGTATAACAAGATTATTGTTTGTATAAATTTAGGGAAAGGTAAAACCCGAGCCTGTCTAATAGTTTTGTTTACATATGATGTCATTTCTTTGGTTTAAGTTGAAGTAAAAACGAACTTTGCTGATTAAAGCTACATAATATCTACCCCTTACGAGTAAAAATATTGTGTCTCATATGTTGAGGAATCAGAAAGAGTGAAATACAACTATGGCGTTCTTTAGTAACTTGACAATAGGAATAATGGATACGTGTACTAAAATTTAGTTCTTAGACATGACGTTCCGAGAAAACACATTTGAAATTTTTAAGCGTTTTCAGCTTCCAAAACGTGAATTTAACAATTCTAACTTTAACCGTAAACAAGATTATTGTTTTATAAATTTAGGGAAAGGTAAAACCCGAGCCTGTCTAATAGTTTGTATTACATATGATGTCATTTCTTTGGTTTAAGTTGAAGTAAAACGAACTTTGCTGATTAAAGCTACATAATATCTACACCCCGTTACGAGTAAAAATATTGTGTCTCATATGTTGAGGAATCAGAAAGAGTGAAATACAACTATGGCGTTCTTTAGTATCTTGACAATAGGAATAATGGATACGTGTACTAAAATTTAGTTCTTAGACATAGACGTTCCGAGAAAACACATTTGAAATTTTAAGCGTTTTCAGCTTCCAAAACGTGAATTTAAACAATTCTAACTTTAAACCGTAAACAAGATTTTGTTTGTATAAATTTAGGGAAAGGTAAAACCCGAGCCTGTCTAATAGTTTTGTTTACATATGATGTCATTTCTTTGGTTTAAGTTGAAGTAAAAACGAACTTTGCTGATTAAAGCTACATAATATCTACCCCGTTACGAGTAAAAATATTGTGTCTCATATGTTGAGGAATCAGAAAGAGTGAAATACAACTATGGCGTTCTTTAGTATCTTGACAATAGGAATAATGGATACGTGTACTAAAATTTAGTTCTTAGACATAGACGTTCCGAGAAAACACATTTGAAATTTTTAAGCGTTTTCAGCTTCCAAAACGATGAATTTAAACAATTCTAACTTTAACCGTATACAAGATTAGTTGTTTGTATAAATTTAGGGAAAGGTAAAACCCGAGCCTGTCTAATAGTTTTGTTTACATATGATGTCATTTCTTTGGTTTAAGTTGAAGTAAAAACGAACTTTGCTGATTAAAGCTACATAATATCTACCCCTTACGAGTAAAAATATTGTGTCTCATATGTTGAGGAATCAGAAAGAGTGAAATACAACTATGGCGTTCTTTAGTATCTTGACAATCGAATAATGGATACGTGTACTAAAATTTAGTTCTTAGACATAGACGTTCCGAGAAAACACATTTGAAATTTTTAAGCGTTTTCAGCTTCCAAAAACGTGAATTTAACAATTCTAACTTTAACCGTAACAAGATTATTGTTTCTATAAATTTAGGGAAAGGTAAAACCCGAGTCCTGTCTAATAGTTTGTATACATATGATGTCATTTCTTTGGTTTAAGTTGAAGTAAAA
>JAJKFL010000229.1:0-11872 GCA_021186555.1 Reticulitermes speratus | reverse complement strand
TTAGTATGTTATATTATTGTTAGTATTGTTGGTGTACCTTGTGTGCTGTTACGTATGTTATATTATTGTTAGTATGTTGGTGTACCTTGTGTGCTGTTAGTATGTTATATTATTGTTAGTATGTTGGTGTACCTTGTGTGCTGTTAGTATGTTATATTATTGTTAGTATTGTTGGTGTACCTTGTGTGCTGTTACGTATGTTATATTATTGTTAGTATTGTTGGTGTACCTTGTGTGCTGTTATGTATGTTATATATTGTTAGTATTGTTGGTGTACCTTGTGTGCTGTTAGTATGTTATATTATTGTTAGTATTGTTGGTGTACCTTGTGTGCTGTTAGTATGTTATATTATTGTTAGTGTGCTGTTGTATGTTATATTATTGTTAGTATTGTTGGTGTACCTTGTGTGCTGTTTGTATGTTATATATTGTTAGTATTGTTGGTGTACCTTGTGTGCTGTTACGTATGTTATATTATTGTTGTATTGTTGGTGTACTTGTGTGCTGTTACGTATGTTATATTATTGTAGTATTGTTGGTGTACCTTGTTGCTGTTACGTATGTTATATTATTGTTAGTATTGTTGGTGTACCTTGTGTGCTGTTAGTATGTTATATTATTGTTAGTTTGTTGGTGTACCTTGTGTGCTGTTAGTATGTTATATTATTGTTAGTATTGTTGGTGTACCTTGTGTGCTGTTATGTATGTTATATTATTGTTGGTATTGTTGGTGTACCTTGTGTGCTGTTACGTATGTTATATTTTGTTAGTATTGTTGGTGTACCTTGTGTGCTGTTAGTATGTTATATTATTGTTGTATTGTTGGTGTACCTTGTGTGCTGTTGTATGTTATATTATTGTTAGTTGGTGTACTTGTGTGCTTTTGTATGTTATTTTTGTTGTTTGTGGTGTTGCGTATTTTTTTTTGTGTTGTTGGTGTACGGGGTCGTATGTTATTTATGTGGTATGTTGGTACTTGTGTGCTGTTATGTATGTTTATTGTTAGTATTGTTTGTACTTGTGTGCTGTTAGTATGTATATTATTTGTTTGTTGTGTATTGTGTGTTTGTTTATTTATTTGGGTCTTGTGTGCTGTTATTGTTATTTATGTTGTTTGTGGTGTACTTGTGTGCGTTAGTATGTTTTATGTGTATTGTTGGTTACTTGTGGCTGTTAGTTGTTATATTATTGTTGTTTTGGTGTACCTTTGTGCTGTTTGTGTTATATTTTGTGTATGTTGGTGTACTTGTGTGTGTTATGTATGTATATTTTGTTTATTGTTGGTGTACTTGTGTGCTGTTAGTATGTTATATTATTGTTATATGTTGGTGTACTTGTGTGCTGTTATGTTGTTATTTATTGTTGTATTGTTGGTGTACCTTGTGTGCTGTTACGTATGTTTATTATTGTTAGTATTGTTGGTGTACTTGTGTGCTGTTGTATGTTATTTATTGTTGTATTGTTGGTGTACTTGTGTGCTGTTAGTATGTTATATTGTTAGTATTGTTGGTGTACCTTGTGTGCTGTTCGTATGTTTTTATTGTTGTATGTGGTGTACTTGTGTGTGTTTGTATGTTATTTATTGTTGTATTGTGGTGTACCTGTGTGCTGTTACGTATGTTTATTTTGTTGTATGTTGGTGTACTTGTGTGCTGTTAGTATGTTATTATTGTTGTTGTTGGTGTACCTTGTGTGCTGTTAGTATGTTATTATTGTAGTATTGTTGGTGTACCTTGTGTGCTGTTATGTATGTTATATTATTGTTAGTATTGTTGGTGTATTGTGTGCTGTTAGTATGTTATATTATTGTTAGTATTGTTGGTGTACCTTGTGTGCTGTAGTTGTTATATTATTGTTAGTATTGTTGGTGTACCTTGTGTGCTGTTAGTATGTTTATTATTGTTGTTTGTTGGTGTACTGTGTGCTGTTACGTATGTTATATTATTGTTGTATTGTTGGTGTACTTGTGTGCTGTTAGTATGTTATATTATTGTTAGTATTGTGGTGTACCTTGTGTGCTGTTAGTTGTTATATTATTGTTAGTATTGTGGTGTACTTGTGTGCTGTTGTATGTTTATTATGTTAGTATTGTTGGTGTACCTTGTGTGCTGTTACGTATGTTATTATTGTTGTATTGTTGGTGTACTTGTGTGTGTTAGTATGTTATATTATTGTTATTGTTGGTGTACCTTGTGTGCTGTTATGTAGTTATATTATTGTTGTATTGTTGGTGTACTTGTGTGCTGTTAGTATGTTATTTATTGTTGTATTGTGGTGTCCTTGTGTGCTGTTACGTTGTTATATTATTGTTAGTTTGTTGGTGTCCTTGTGTGCTGTTAGTATGTTTTTATTGTTGTATTGTTGTGTACCTTGTGTGCTGTTAGTATGTTATATTATTGTTAGTATTGTTGGTGTACCTTGTGTGCTGTATGTATGTTTATTATTGTTAGTATGTTGGTGTACCTTGTGTGCTGTTAGTATGTTATATTATTGTTAGTATTGTTGGTGTCCTTGTGTGCTGTTATGTATGTTATATTATTGTTAGTATTGTTGGTGTACCTTGTGTGCTGTTCGTATGTTATATTATTGTTAGTATTGTTGGTGTACCTTGTGTGCTGTTACGTATGTTATATTATTGTTAGTATTGTTGGTGTACCTTGTGTGCTGTTAGTATGTTATATTATTGGTTGTATTGTTGGTGTATTTATTTTGTTGTTTGTTGTTTATTTGTTATGTTTGTTTATTTTATTTGTTAGTATTGTTGGTGTACCTTGTGTGCTGTTACGTATGTTTATTATTGTTAGTATTGTTGGTGTACCTTGTGTGCTGTTTGTATGTTATATTATTGTTAGTATTGTTGGTGTACCTTGTGTGTGTTATGTATGTTATATTATTGTTAGTATTGTTGGTGTACTTGTGTGCTGTTATGTATGTTATATTATTGTTAGTATTGTTGGTGTACCTTGTGTGCTGTTATGTATGTTATATTATTGTTAGTATTGTTGGTGTACCTTGTGTGCTGTTACGTATGTTATATTATTGTTAGTATTGTTGGTGTACCTTGTGTGCTGTTACGTATGTTATATTATTGTTAGTATTGTTGGTGTACCTTGTGTGCTGTTACGTATGTTATATTATTGTTGGTATTGTTGGTGTACCTTGTGTGCTGTTATGTATGTTATATTATTGTTAGTATTGTTGGTGTACCTTGTGTGCTGTTATGTATGTTATATTATTGTTAGTATTGTTGGTGTACCTTGTGTGCTGTTATCGTAT
Organism: Reticulitermes speratus; assembly: GCA_021186555.1. NCBI lineage: Eukaryota > Metazoa > Arthropoda > Insecta > Blattodea > Rhinotermitidae > Reticulitermes > Reticulitermes speratus. Next base: position 8,596 of record JAJKFL010000229.1, on the reverse strand, counting down.
GTTATATTATTGTTAGTATTGTTGGTGTACCTTGTGTGCTGTTACGTATGTTATATTATTGTTAGTATTGTTGGTGTACCTTGTGTGCTGTTACGTATGTTATATTATTGTTAGTATTGTTGGTGTACCTTGTGTGCTGTTACGTATGTTATATTATTGTTAGTATTGTTGGTGTACCTTGTGTGCTGTTACGTATGTTATATTTATTGTTAGTATTGTTGGTGTACCTTGTGTGCTGTTACGTATGTTATATTATTGTTGTATTGTTGGTGTACCTTGTGTGCTGTTATGTATGTTATATTATTGTTAGTATTGTTGGTGTACCTTGTGTGCTGTTATGTATGTTATATTATTGTTAGTATTGTTGGTGTACCTTGTGTGCTGTTACGTATGTTATATTATTGTTAGTATTGTTGGTGTACCTTGTGTGCTGTTAGTATGTTATATTATTGTTAGTATTGTTGGTGTACCTTGTGTGCTGTTAGTATGTTATATTATTGTTAGTATTGTTGGTGTACCTTGTGTGCTGTTAGTATGTTATATTATTGTTAGTATTGTTGGTGTACCTTGTGTGCTGTTATGTATGTTATATTATTGTTAGTATTGTTGGTGTACCTTGTGTGCTGTTACGTATGTTATATTATTGTTAGTATTGTTGGTGTACCTTGTGTGCTGTTATGTATGTTATATTATTGTTAGTATTGTTGGTGTACCTTGTGTGCTGTTACGTATGTTATATTATTGTTAGTATTGTTGGTGTACCTTGTGTGCTGTTATGTATGTTATATTATTGTTAGTATTGTTGGTGTACCTTGTGTGCTGTTAGTATGTTATATTATTGTTAGTATTGTTGGTGTACCTTGTGTGCTGTTACGTATGTTATATTATTGTTAGTATTGTTGGTGTACCTTGTGTGCTGTTACGTATGTTATATTATTGTTGGTATTGTTGGTGTACCTTGTGTGCTGTTATGTATGTTATATTATTGTTAGTATTGTTGGTGTACCTTGTGTGCTGTTACGTATGTTATATTATTGTTAGTATTGTTGGTGTACCTTGTGTGCTGTTACGTATGTTATATTATTGTTAGTATTGTTGGTGTACCTTGTGTGTGTTATGTATGTTATATTATTGTTAGTATTGTTGGTGTACCTTGTGTGCTGTTACGTATGTTATATTATTGTTAGTATTGTTGGTGTACCTTGTGTGCTGTTATGTATGTTATATTATTGTTAGTATTGTTGGTGTACCTTGTGTGCTGTTACGTATGTTATATTATTGTTAGTATTGTTGGTGTACCTTGTGTGCTGTTACGTATGTTATATTATTGTTAGTATTGTTGGTGTACCTTGTGTGCTGTTATGTATGTTATATTATTGTTAGTATTGTTGGTGTACCTTGTGTGCTGTTACGTATGTTATATTATTGTTAGTTTATTGTTGTTGTGTACCTTGTGTGCTGTTACGTATGTTATATTATTGTTGTATTGTTGGTGTACCTTGTGTGCTGTTAGTATGTTATATTATTGTTAGTATTGTTGGTGTACCTTGTGTGCTGTTACGTATGTTATATTATTGTTGGTATTGTTGGTGTACCTTGTGTGCTGTTACGTATGTTATATTATTGTTGGTATTGTTGGTGTACCTTGTGTGCTGTTACGTATGTTATATTATTGTTAGTATTGTTGGTGTACCTTGTGTGCTGTTAGTATGTTATATTATTGTTAGTATTGTTGGTGTACCTTGTGTGCTGTTACGTATGTTATATTATTGTTAGTATTGTTGGTGTACCTTGTGTGCTGTTATGTATGTTATATTATTGTTAGTATTGTTGGTGTACCTTGTGTGCTGTTACGTATGTTATATTATTGTTAGTATTGTTGGTGTACCTTGTGTGCTGTTATGTATGTTATATTATTGTTAGTATTGTTGGTGTACCTTGTTGTGCTGTTATGTATGTTATATTATTGTTAGTATTGTTGGTGTACCTTGTGTGCTGTTACGTATGTTATATTATTGTTAGTATTGTTGGTGTACCTTGTGTGCTGTTAGTATGTTATATTATTGTTAGTATTGTTGGTGTACCTTGTGTGCTGTTACGTATGTTATATTATTGTTAGTATTGTTGGTGTACCTTGTGTGCTGTTATGTATGTTATATTATTGTTAGTATTGTTGGTGTACCTTGTGTGCTGTTATGTATGTTATATTATTGTTAGTATTGTTGGTGTACCTTGTGTGCTGTTACGTATGTTATATTATTGTTAGTATTGTTGGTGTACCTTGTGTGCTGTTATGTATGTTATATTATTGTTAGTATTGTTGGTGTACCTTGTGTGCTGTTAGTATGTTATATTATTGTTAGTATTGTTGGTGTACCTTGTGTGCTGTTATGTATGTTATATTATTGTTAGTATTGTTGGTGTACCTTGTGTGCTGTTATGTATGTTATATTATTGTTAGTATTGTTGGTGTACCTTGTGTGCTGTTACGTATGTTATATTATTGTTGTATTGTTGGTGTACCTTGTGTGCTGTTACGTATGTTATATTATTGTTAGTATTGTTGGTGTACCTTGTGTGCTGTTATGTATGTTATATTATTGTTAGTATTGTTGGTGTACCTTGTGTGCTGTTAGTATGTTATATATGTTGTATTGTTGGTGTACCTTGTGTGCTGTTATGTATGTTATATTATTGTTAGTATTGTTGGTGTACCTTGTGTGCTGTTATGTTGTTATTTATTGTTAGTATTGTTGGTGTACCTTGTGTGCTGTTAGTATGTTATATTATTGTTAGTATTGTTGGTGTACTTGTGTGCTGTTAGTATGTTATATTATTGTTAGTATTGTTGGTGTACCTTGTGTGCTGTTACGTATGTTATATTATTGTTGTATTGTTGGTGTACCTTGTGTGCTGTTACGTATGTTATATTATTGTTGGTATTGTTGGTGTACCTTGTGTGCTGTTAGTATGTTATATTATTGTTGTATTGTTGGTGTACCTTGTGTGCTGTTAGTATGTTATATTATTGTTGTATTGTTGGTGTACCTTGTGTGCTGTTATGTATGTTATATTATTGTTAGTATTGTTGGTGTACCTTGTGTGCTGTTATGTATGTTATATTATTGTTAGTATTGTTGGTGTACCTTGTGTGCTGTTACGTATGTTATATTATTGTTAGTATTGTTGGTGTACTTTGTGTGCTGTTATGTATGTTATATTATTGTTAGTATTGTTGGTGTACCTTGTGTGCTGTTATGTATGTTATATTATTGTTAGTATTGTTGGTGTACCTTGTGTGCTGTTATGTATGTTATATTATTGTTGGTATTGTTGGTGTACCTTGTGTGCTGTTACGTATGTTATATTATTGTTAGTATTGTTGGTGTACCTTGTGTGCTGTTACGTATGTTATATTATTGTTAGTATTGTTGGTGTACCTTGTGTGCTGTTATGTATGTTATATTATTGTTAGTATTGTTGTCATCACTGACGTAGTCAGTGAAGTGTATTCGCTTTTTGTATGTCGATCTCTCAATACGTGTTTTGTTGTATGTGTAATTTATTTCTCGCGGGATACTGCTTAGGTCTCCCAGACACCACTTGTGAACACATTTTTTTTCCAATGGCTCGACAGCCCCTTGGGGGCCTAGGCCGCCTCATTTTTTGAGGCTTCTCGATCACACTCAGACACACCACACCCTGTAGGACTCCTCTGGACGAGTGATCAGCCCGTCGCACAGACCTCTACCTGACAACACACACAACACTCACAACAGACAGACATCCATGCCCTAGGCGGGATTCGAACCCACAATCCCAGTAAGCGAGCAGCCGTAGACCCACGCCTTAGACCGCGCGGCCACTGGGATCGGCGAACACATTTATTGTTGCTAACTAAATACTTGAGCGTGATGTGTCTGTCTGTCCATACGACTGCACATAAAAGTGACACGCAACATGGTCCCTTGTACACGTGTCTGGCCACATCAAGCGAGCGTGCGAAGTCACACTTTGCCTTGCTTTAACTTACAAACATCGTGCATATTGAAATGTAACAAATTAAAGTCAAAACGTCTAATACCAAACGCTGTTAGTGTGTGTATCATGCAGTGTGTCTGCTAGTGATGCAGAACGTCCGATGATATCGCTCACAGTTTGTAGCGTTCGGATCCTTGGAACGTGTTTTCAGGACAGTAGTGGTGGTCGTAACTGATGGCGACCTGCGGGTACCCGTCTGTCCGGCACTTTGCTCCGAAGCGTATCATTGTTCGCATTTTTTTTTTTGCGTGGAGTCTTTACCAGCCACCCGCACAGCCCCCAACCTGCACGACCAGGATTTTCCGTCAGGGTTTACTCCCACCACGCCTAAAGAGCCCATCCTGCCCCGAGCTGCGGGACTCGCTTTGTCAGGGCCTTCAACCGAGGTCTATCTGGCTTGGGAAGCCGTGCCGGTAGCAGTTATACCGCCGCAATAGCCCTAGACTTCATCGAAAGACACAGTTCTTCCGGTCACATAGAGGTGGCGCACCCTGGATAAGTTGCAGGATTTGTACATAACTAGTTTAAAGAGTCTGGCTGCCGGGTCTTAATTTTAATACGCATTCTCCCTTTCAGACTACTGTAATATCACCTAACAATGGATCGCAAAATTTGATTGTTATACAGGGCATACACAAAAGAATGGTGCGGTTTTAATAGTGTTCTCTATTAGAACCGCACCATTCTTTCGTGTATGCCCTGTATTATTCGTAGATCCCATATTGTTATGCAGTATGCATGTATATAGAAGATATGAAAATGTGGATTATAATGATAGTTAAGGTGTGGTCTGTGTTTGGATCGTGTCTGGATCATCTTAATTAAGTCAGCTGTTAGTTGCAGAACGTGACGAAATAAAGGCGACACACGTATACTTAGCTAAGTACAACTGTCATGGACGATGTCAATGACAGTTGACATTCCAACAATAAGCTAGGTGTCTCAGCTCTCCTTATCAATAGCATAACAATAATTGAGCTCTATACAGTTGGTGTCTTGCCTGTGTCTTTCGGTTTACGTTTAGTCGTCTGATGCTTTAAAGTGAGAATTCCAGTACGGTATAGTCCAGGGATGACCAAACCGCGGCTCGCGAGCCACATGCGGCTCTTTGACATATAATGTGCGGCTCGTGGAATTATGTTGACTGAGCTCCTTTTTGCATTACAATTCATATAAAAGGCAAATAAAAGATTTTCAAGCCCTATAATTATTTACCGGTATAAACTGAGAGTCCGCTGGATTAAAACGTAAGTTTAATGTTCATGATGAGTAAATATATTTAATAATTTTTGTAACAAAATGTGCGTGTAACAATAAAAACGTGTGTGTGATATTTGTTGATGTCTTGCGGCTCTGAAACGTCTGAAGTTTATCGTATGTGGCTCTTAGGTTAAGCAAGTTTGGCCACCCTGGTATAGTCTTTTGAAATGTAGTATCTGAATGTAGAGTTGTGTAGAATGTCTGTTATGTCAGCAATATGGGGCAGTACTTGTTTCGAGTGACATTCCTTGCCCTGGTAAGCCCCAACCCCCACACAAAAAGTGCCATAATTACCACCCACATGCTGTTCCAAAAAATCTGTTCCGGCACATAAAATGCGCGGACCTCACGTTTCACACCTGCCAGAAGAAATTACACTCCATGTTTACGAAATCAAAGTTTCTCGCAGTCTGCGAGAAACAACGATAACCGAGCAGTGCACGTGTGAGGTCTGTTTAGACTACCAGCAGTACAGAAATGCTGTCACTGGGCGCGGTTCAGTTTTCAGGAATGAGAGTTATTTGTCTCTCAGCAAGACAGCAAACGGTGCAGTACTTTAGCAAGGCGTTCTTTGCTGTAAAAGTGTCGTACAGTGTCACGGTACACTAGCCAGTGTATCATTTACAGCACGACCTTACCTGCGCCGAGTTTGCTAAAGTCACAAATCCCAAACAGCGTCTGTGTGCAAATCTCTTATATCGAATTTCACCAGAATAGGACAATAAATTTGAAAATTACGAATAGAAATTTATTTACCTTTCGTAATTAAATTGTGGGTTTCACTGCGCCGATTTTCACGAAACTGACTATACCTGGAGTACATCTGTCTTGCTGGAGTTTGTCCAAATCACACGAAAAGCATAGAATGCGCTGGAAAATTTCCTTTACGCGTAAAATATGGCTTTCAGCATGCTGCTTTTCACGAAATTCTTAATAATTGAGTGGCATCTTGTGGACGATTTTATACCGAACTGGAGCGAAACATGTCAAACAAATATTGAAATTGGTTTAGAAATTATTTTACGCTTTTAGTGTAGTATGTGAAGTAAAGTTCTCCCTAGAACAGGCCACGAAGGCCCAGAGGGGGAGTAGAGGTATAGCTCTACTCTTTCTTTAACCTCGGCGCTAGATGGGGGTGGGTGGTCAACGCCACGCCCCGGTCGCTTTACCCCCGGGAGTGACCCGGTACCCATTGTATAGCAGGCTGTTTAGGCCCCAGGGTCGGTCTGGACGGGTGCTGAAAATCTCGCCCCTACCGGGATTCGATCCCCGGACCGTCCAGCTCGTAGCGAGTCGCTATACCGACTGAGCTATCGCGGCCCTTTAGTGTAGTATGTCTGTTACTAAACCCGTTTACAAGAAACTCATGCTTATTCGGCATAGTTTTGTCAAGAACTGAGGTATAGAATTTTATTAAGATCTGAGAAATGATTTAAAGCTGTTACTAGGTCACAGACGGACAGACAGTTTGACGGACGTGAAGCGCTCTTCTTCACTTCGTAAAGAACGCCTGAATAGGGTTTCCACATTATGTCACATTTATATTCTTTGAGAGTTGGCGTGTTTAGCATTGTAAATTTTCTGTTTCGCGTAACAAGACTGACTGCCCTGACGACGGTGACAGCTCGTGTCGCCGATATTGGTTTTGATATTTAAAAAGGGTGCCACGAAGGTCATCTTTTGTGGAAATAATTTCTTATAAATTTTTCACTACAGTAAACCGTGGGATTTTAAGTCACTGGGAGAAGTTTTAAAGGGAAAACCCACGATTTACTTAGACTGTACAATGGACGAACGATGCGAAAGTACTTCGTCGTCCAGTTCCCCGCGGTGTCTACAACAGCACTGTTTGTTTCTAATTTATCCGGCAGGAGCATTGCTGGAATGGTAGTGACAGGCTAAAACTGCAGTACTGGGAGAAAAGCCTGTCCCAGTGCCACTTTGTCCGCCACAAATCCCACATAGACTGGAGGTTCTTGGCCGACTGGTCACCTTCGACGCGACTTCCTTAGCCATGGCATGGCCACGAATTTCATATAACAAATGTTTAACAATTGTTCCCACCTCACAGTAAACACATATTCTGCATAAACACATTCTGCATGAACACATATTCTGCATAAATACATATTCTGCATGAACACATATTCTGCATAAACACATATTCTGCATGAACACATATTCTGCATAAACACATTCTGCATAAACACATTCTGCATAAACACGTATTCTGCATAAACACATATTCTGCATAAACACATATTCTGCATGAACACATATTCTGCATGAACACATATTCTGCATAAACACATTCTGCATGAACACATATTCTGCATAAATACATATTCTGCATGAACACATATTCTGCATAAACACATATTCTGCATGAACACATATTCTGCATAAACACATTCTGCATAAACACATTCTGCATAAACACGTATTCTGCATAAACACATATTCTGCATAAACACATATTCTGCATAAACACGTATTCTGCATAAACACATATTCTGCATAAACACATATTCTGCATGAACACATATTCTGCATGAACACATATTCTGCATAAACACATTCTGCATAAACACATATTCTGCATAAACACATATTCTGCATAAACACATATTCTGCATAAACACATATTCTGCATAAACACATATTCTGCATGAACACATATTCTGCATAAACACATTCTGCATAAACACATTCTGCATAACACGTATTCTGCATAAACACGTATTCTGCATAAACACATATTCTGCATATAAACACATATTCTGCATGAACACATATTCTGCATGAACACATATTCTGCATAAACACATTCTGCATAAACACACATTCTGCATAAACACATATTCTGCATGAACACATATTCTGCATAAACACATATTCTGCATGAACACATATTCTGCATAAACACATTCTGCATAAACACATTCTGCATAAACACGTATTCTGCATAAACACATATTCTGCATAAACACATATTCTGCATAAACACATATTCTGCACAAACGCATATTCTTCAATGCTACTTTCAGTCGGTTATGCTGTATAGCGCTATATTCTATATTTATAGTGAGACTCCTACAAAACACACCAATATGCCTGCTATGTGCGAAAAGGGATTTGTTTAACATGAAGGCAAGTGGCACGTGTAGTTTAACTGGTTGGGTTGAACTACATTTTGTTGTATTAAATAAAATTTGTTGTCTGTCTGGCGTCTAATACACTTAAGTATCACATGGCACACCTGAACGCAAAGAGGCTAACAAGACAGGAGCGTCAG